>CM060846.1:194298011-194598011 GCA_030762175.1 Metallyticus violacea
TAAATTGCAGTAAATAATATGGCGGAATAAGGCAAAATGTTGGACTGAGTTAAGATCAGATAATGGGAGGTTTGCTGGAATTTATCCACCCTCCCACGTCAGTCTAAAAGGATTATTGTCCAACCCCATAGGAAGAGACGGTTTCACTGTTTCCCAATGTCTGTCATGGTGGTGCAGTGATAACCATACTTGCCTTCAAAAAGATCGCGGGTTCAATCCCGTCCAGGATCGATGGCTTATTCAGGCGTAAAAATCCTTAGTATGACTTCCTTCGGAAGGGAAGTAAAGCCGTGGGTCGCATGTCATAGATTTACAGAATGTAAAAGAACCTCATCCCTAAAAAAGAGGTCTCTGAGCAAAATTTATCGGCCGTTTCACGCTCTGAATTGAATGGGACGCTGATAAACTTAGATGTTAAAGAGGGTCCGTAAATTAAACAAATCAAAAAATTTCCCAAAATCTGTTCCTTCATCAAGTTGTAATATTTTGTTTCTAATATCAGCACCCATATACAAGTCTGCCTTGGTTACAGAAAAAGTAACTTTCTTTCTTACCAGAGTTGGAAAATTGGACAGAATGTACAAGGCAGTCTCGTTATCCTGTTTGCACAATCGTTAAATGGGTTCATCTTTATGGAGTCCCAATTTAATATATGACTGAAGTTAGTCCTGTCAATGAGAATGTGTTTTCCCGATACAATGTCTATTTAGTTGATAGAGGACGAAAATTTAGCATCTTCTATAAAGTGACACTACAAAAGTTTTAGGAGGCCTATGGGATGCTTACTAGCCAAGACAACAGAGTTCAATGTGAGTGGACAACTTTTATAACTGAAGCATAGTAGTTTTCGAATGAATAAAAAGACCTTGTCAGTTATTTTCCGAGGAGTTTACTCATTTTAATAGATATTTGTTAAGCACCATTAAGTCTCAAATACATTTGCGCCAAAAATAGTTTTAGAGCAATATAAACACTATAAGAGTAACCCAAATGAAATTGAGACCTTCGGTTTTTTTTCGAAATGGTTAATTTTTGGAATGTGTGGTTACGCAGGAAGTAATAGTGACATATATATTACATATCAGCTAAACATGTTCACCTTATTTGTTCAAGCAAGTGTCCTAACACATACTATGAATGTCGGTCCTGGTGGTGTAGTGGTTACCATTCTTGTGTCCTAAAATCAAGATCGCGGGTTCGATCCCGACCAGGATCAATGGATTTTTTCGGACGTAAAAATCCTAAATATGGCTTCCTTCGAAGGGAAGTAAAGCCATGGGTCCCATGTCGTACATTTACGGAACGATAAAGAACCTCAAGCCTGAAAAAAGAGGACTGTGAGTAAATTTTGTCCGCTATTTCATGCCCTGAGTTGAATGGGTCGCTGATGACCTGAGATGTTAAAGAGCGTCTGTAAATAAACCTCATCCATAAAAATACTATGAATAACCAGAACGAAACATTCAATATTGGCTGTGGAATTAATCTTTGAGGACATCTTAGAATCATTCACTGTTGGATTATTGCACAGCGGACACTCATTTCCATAAACATTTTTCATTTGACAACAAATTTCAGGGACCCCTCAGAGGCTTACTTTTGGGTAAGGGGCGTAGCAATCCCGAGGCATCCGAGCTGCTCCCTCAGGTCCAAGCTCAGCGTGTTTGATACTTTTTATTTCGCCTCTATTTTCGCTTTTATTGTTCATACCTCTCTGCTTTTTGTCTGATGAATGCCCCCATGTTTTTTGAAGCGGTAAAAAGTGACTGGGTTATCATGTAGGACGAAAGAGCATCTCCTGGTAAAGGCCAAGCCCTGGAAGGGGTCATTGCATGAGTTGTGAGCCTTTTTGTAGGCGATTGGGTCCCTTTGTCTTTTAAGCTTATCCCTTATATATTCAAAATGGCTATTCTATCCTGAGATGTACGTGGAATCCGCAGTTGAATAATAGAACTGGAGTTTATTTTACGGTCGAATATCTCGGCCCTTGTTTGTCTTCAGGAGACTAAACTTAGACCCCGGGATTTATTCAGTTTTCGTGGTTACTCTTCGGTGATATTCGATCTTCCTCCCAAAGATGGCACTCCCACGCATTGTGGAGTTTTTGCATGTTAATTAGGGATAACGTGTACCGTATCCCCTAAGTTTCCTGTCTCCTCTAAAGGTTGCAGCAGATACCATATATTTTTATGGCCATAGTTTCACAGTCTGCAATATTTACCTACCTCCATCTGTTACTGTTGCAGCAGTAAATCTGAATCGTCTACTATCCCAGCTATCACCCCCTTTCCTACTTTTGGGGGTTTTTAATGCGCACCATCCTCTATGGTGTTCATCCACGGACTGTGCAAAGAGTAGCATGGTAGCGGACTTTCTAGATAGCCACAATCTTACTATACTCAATACTGGTGAGCCAACTTTTCTTTGTGACATTACTCACCTTTTTTAACATTTGGATCTATCTTTCTGTTCCGCCTCTCTTTTTGTATACTTTACCTGGAACGTCGCCTCTGATTTGTACTCCAGTGAACTTTTTCCGTGTCAAATCTGCATTCTATCTTCCCGCGCACATTCTCAACGGGTGCCAAAGTGGCTTACAGACAAAGCGAATTGGAATCTCTTCCATTCTCAAGTTATCTTTTCCATCAATTGACGCCATGATCGACCATCTCGATAGAGTCTTCATTACAGCCACGGATTAGGCTATTACCCGGTTGTCTTTCCAGCCCAGACGCTTTCCGGTTCCTTGGTGAAGCGGTGAATACCGGGACGCATTGCGTGCGCCTAGGTGCCTTGCGTGTTTTTCGTTACCAGCCTACATTGTACAACATGATTCGCTACAAAAAAAAAAAAAAAAATGCGCGCCAAATGCCGTCGACTGATTAAGCATACAACAAGACCCTTTGGATTGCCTTCGTTTCATCTTTTAACCGCTCAACGGCTTCCCCTGCTATTTGGGATAAGCTGCACCGCGTTGCAGGCAAACCTGGGTTTTTGCCCACACTCGGTCTTAAGGACAACATCGTATACTTGCAACTCCTATAGATATTGCCAATACATTAGGTTGCATTTTCGCTGACGTTTCGAGCTCCGTTATTTACTCTTCTGCTTTTCGCACAATTAAGGTGCAGGTTGAGTGGAAATAGTTCTCCTTTGCCTCCGACAATCAGGAGATTTATAATGTCCCATTTACATCTAGTGAATTGGAGCATGCACTTTCTACCTCTCAGCATTGCGCTCCAGGGTCAGATGGTATCCATATTGCTATGTTGCAGCATCTATCAGCGCAAGGCAAGGGATTTCTTGCTCCACATTTATAACCGTATTTGGTGTGATGGCACGTTTCCGTGCTCTTGGTGATAGGCCACAATCATTCCTATTCCAAAACTTGGAAAGGACTCACACCTTCCTTCCAGTTACCATCCGATTTCCCTCACCAGTTGGTGTACAAGGTGATGGGACGCGTGATTAACAGGCGGATTATGTTGTGGTTAGAGTCACAGTTTTTGACGAACGTTTAGTGCGGTTTTCATCATCATCATATTCGATCGACCGTCTGGTGTCCCCTTCCACAAATATTATGGTGTACAGAAGTGCCAAACGATCTTTGTCTTCTTTGATCTGGAGAAAGCCTATGATACCTGCTGGAGAAGTGATATTCTTCGTATGCTTCACGATTGATATGTATGTGGTCGGGTGTCTTTTTATTCAGGAGTTTATATAAGACCGGGTTTTTAATGTACGTGTGGGTTCTGCTTTATCATCTCGTTTTATCCAAGAGAACGGAGTACTTCAGAGCTCAGTACTTAGTGTCACACTGTTTGCCATTGCTATTAATTGGAACACAGAATGCTCACGATAAGAAATAAAATTATCGTTGTTAGTCGACGGTTTTGCTATCTTTTTGTCCTCTCAGCGTACTTTTCTCTTGGAACGCCGGCTCCAGTGCTATCTGGACCGCCTTTATGCTTTGAGTGTAAACCACGGATTATGTTTTTCGGCTGAGAAGACCGTCTGCATGAATTTCTGGGCTGCAGGAGGTATCCTTCACCATCTCTTCATCTTGGCCCAGATGCTCTCTCTTTTGCAGACGAAGTTACGTTCCTTGGTTTGTATTTGATAGGAAATTAAAATGGTCATGGCATATAGCGCAACTCATAGGGCGGTTTGAAAGTTCTCTTTTTCTTTTCGTGTTTTAAGTGGCACATCCTGGGGAGCTGACCGGACGCTTCTTTTACTTTTATACCAAAAATAAATAAAAACATATTAATGACCCATCTTCTAACTGCCAATTCTGGACACGGACGGTACTGCATTACTGATTACTGTAAAGTATATTTCGAGTACAACATAAACCTTAAATGTTCTGCCTGTGTTAAAGTGGCCATTGTGTATTAATTTTTAATGAAGTACATATCAGTTAAATCGGTCAAATTTTATTTTCATAATATACCGTTTTTAGGCTTTACAAAACAGTTCTTTTCAATAGGATTTTAGCTCGAACAATTTAGATGACATATGATTCGAATATAAGCATTTTGACATAAATTGACGATTAACATTATTAATTAAGCTAATGCGATCACTTTGTCTCAGATTTAATTGTAAAAATATACGGGAAAAGTGCTAATATTATTGTTAGTTTTAAAAAACTGAAATTACTATGATAATAAAGAGGGCACACCGCCATAATTTTGGTCATAATTTGGCAGAAAAATTCATTTTCTGGAATTATCTTGCATTGATACCCCGCGACAGGTTGAATAATACCATACCCTCCATGATTTATTCCATTCTTTTAGCAAGTTGGATAATGAATAAAGATTACTACAAAAAAAAAAATGTAGCTTGAATAAACAAAAGAAATACAGGAAAAAACCATGTCCATCACACACCATAGCTAACTGTAGCAACAACATTATTAAAATTTTTTATATAAAACTAGTGTCACTGAAGTGTCTTGCGAATTGAATGAATCTTGAAACATAAGTTTCTGAATGCTTGAGTATATTCCCGCAAATAAGAAATAAAAGGGAGAACCTCTCAGCTCGGAGATACTTTTTTCACAAGGAATGAGAAAGCAACTTAGTATACCTTCACTTTGTTAATTTCTTGGGAATCTAAAAAGTAAAAAATTGTTAACTTAAGGAACAGATTACTATATCTTACTGCATTTTAGCATTGCAAGAAATTGCGCTAATGATGAAATACTAAGTTAATAACAGCTTTCTCTAGTTTACTTAGTAAACGCCTCTTACATTATACCAAAAAGTTTCTGGCGGCATGTGGTAGGTAGAATACATTCATTGGCCAGCCCATAAGAGAAACAACTCGTAACCGAAGATGATGTATTTACGAATTCTGGCTCCATTGCCCACAAATATTGGTTCTACGACATTTAAGCATGGAAACGCAATCCTTCGGAGTTTTGCTAGCTGAAAATGAAACGCATTAGGTATTTTTATACTCAATTGACTGAAAAGGGTTTTGTTAAAATTAAGCACTTGTTAGCTACTAGATCACATTACAATGTTTATTATGTTTCTGATTAGAATAATATACAAATTACTGCATACCTGATGTGCAATTCCTACATTCTTTGTAGCTGACTCTGGCGAACGAGAGATGATATGTCATCCGTCTGTCCTGTTTGGTGGCTGCTGTCCAATGACGCTTTCCTAACCTTCTCCCAAGCTACATGGAAGATTTCAAACCATCAATCACATTAAAACTTCCAATCAACGTGAACTTTCAAACAACGAACGCGTGTTTAATTTCCTGGCAAACAATAGCAAATCAACATAAAATGTGTATACCACAATATTTCCGTATTCGTATACTTACATTAAAGGGTTCCTGTTTGTATCAATATATAGGCGATAGTTTAAAGAAAGCACAATTTTTTGTATTTATTTCCAACCTTAGGTATGTAATATCACATTTATGGACTTTACTTAAGTATAAAATTCTTTTATACGTATTTAATTTAGAAATGTATTTATGGAATAAAATATTATACAGTATGCATACTTCAAACCAGCCTCAGCAATTCATATGGATATACATAGTTCAAATGAAATATTAGTACAAGCATTAATGGAAATGCTCATATAATAAATAAATAAAAATAGGTATTACTGTATATTAACAAATATTAGAACATTTCAATATAGGATTTTACAAAAAATTAAAATTAAATTAAAATGTAACAAAATCAAATAATATACAGAAATGCGGTGTGTGTTAGAATAGCATAAGCATACCATTAATATTGCACAAACAAAACCTGTGTTCGTCCTCCTTATTTTTGTAAGTATCTTAGAGAAATTATATTTTATTTCAAGAAATGTTTTTAATATGATGTAACATAATAATGTTCAGGTCACTATCGTTGAACACCGACCAGAAAGTGTAACATTTTTCTATTTAATTTGTTGTGCCAAATTAATATACTCAACATCAGAGGACTATTGCATCTGTTATGTTACGAGAAAGTTATTGGAGAAATCGCGTCTTTTCTATTGATGTTCTGGTTACATATAATGGAACAGCATATTAAATGAAAATTTTGCCTGAGCTAGTGGTGATGAAAGCGAATGATAGGATTGAATAACTTCTTAATCGGTAGAATGAGCTGAATTAGCTGATATACCGTATGTGTATTATTTATAGAATTGTGTGTTAAGATTAGGTGCTGTCATAACAAACAGATTTACAGTAACAACTAGCCCAAGAAGAAATAGGCAACATAAATAAACAGCTGTCACATTTATGAATCGGGGAATCACAGAACATTTAAATGTCATGCATTTCTTCTTTAGAAAGTGGTAGGATTTTATAGTTAAATATTAAAAATATAGCTGATTAATTTATATATATTAATATATTGATTTATTTATATATATACTAATCAATTTTATATATTTGAAGTTAAATTTGTATATACCCATAATAGGTGCATTTTTCTACGTTTATTATTACCAGACAATATTTTATTAAGTAGTAATAAGTGAAAAAAATTATGGCTTGATTTAAAAATTTAGTGCTAGTTTATTTCAGAACCGATATCATGTTCAGATACTCAGTAAGTAAAATAATCGAAAAGGACTGAAACGCATATACTATAGGAGTACACGGGGAAGTCCAAAAAGCACTTAAGGGGAGTAGGAGAGTACTGCCTTCACTATAATTATCACTAATGACAATGGTACGCTTATCTTTATTCCATTGGAGTTATTGCATTAACACGTGGTCCAACGTTCGCAGTTTAGGAACATGGTTAACTGTCTGCACATGCTCGACCATACCCTTCTATATCCTTCTATCTTACTCTCATACCGTCTAAGTGTCTCACCCGCCATCTCTTATCGCGCCTATAATACTTGTAGCATGTTGCATGTGAATGTTTTCGATACAGCACGAGACATTTGATTAGATGTTAAATATTCACCATTTTCTCTTTCCTGGACTCTAAAATAAAATTATTAACCTTTGCACAATACCATGAAATAGATCACCTCTCTGGCTTATTTGCCGGTATGCATCCTAATCAGTTTTATCAACTGAGGACGCAGGTTTGAAGCATATTTATGTTTCAAAGCCTAATGTTCCTCAGATCACTGGAGGAAATGTAGAGTATCATGAGTCATGCAAAAGTTATGCGTTATTTACATTCTCCAAAATCATTGTCCAAAAATTCAGTGGTGGCATGAAACATTACTAATTGAGTAAATAATTGGGTAAATAAATAAAAACAGTTGCAATGAATTACTCCGTTTTGAATGCTAATGTACAGTGCTTATGGATATCAGGGAAACAGAAAATTAATTCTAGTGACCAAAAGAAACAAACGGGTTCCAAATTTTGGCCTTGCCAACCCGAATGTTCCTTTACGCTACATTTCCCTTCCTAAGTGGTGATCTACTTTATAACACTGGTTTTCAAGGAGTCAATTCAGCGCTGCACGAATCGTGATTTTGCTATCTTTCATTATCAAACCTTTGAGAGTAACACAATTGTCATTAGCGTCCGGGGACCTTGGTCTGGCTCCGTTTAGTTATGGATCTTCATGAAGTTCCGTTTGGCCTTCGACTTAAAACAATTTGGCCATTAAGTTGCTAACCTGCGATGAATTTCACTCTGGTTCACTCCTTGCAAAAATTTGATAATTGCACCAACCGCTAGGAATACGTTTTAATCACATCGTCCATCTCCTTTGTGTTTGAAAAGGGGACTAGAGGAGGAACGTGTATGAACTTATGCTAGAAGGGCGAGAGATATTCCTAAAACGATGCCCGACGAGCTAGACGTCAGATGTGATTGTTTCATGGGCTATACCACGGCTCCCAAGATCTGGAAGAACATTCTATTATAGGAAGGCTGATAACTTGTGTGACGAATACTACTCACCTGGACCTATCTGCAGACACTCATAGAGATAGCGTGCTTCATTCTTCATCAGAAGACACCTGGATCGTTAATATCGGACTGTCCTCGTGCATACAAAGTATGTGTATTGTAAACAGAACCTCATGTAGGTATAGTGCATGAGCTTCTGTTCGGAATCATCCTTTCCCTGTCGACACAACCATTTTCTCATTAGGCCAATGAAATTATAATTAGATACAATCTTCCTCTCAACGATAACATCCCTCAATAGAAGAAGGGGGTAAACACCATTTTGAAACCGAAACAAAACACCTACGGCAACATACTGAAAAACTACCTTGACAGAAAAAAACTAAAAATTGTACATCAACAAGAAAATCGTTCTTAGTAATTTCTGAACTTGTGAAAGAATAACACTTATGGATATGATTCCCCAAAACAACAATATACTTCTGGTGCTTACATTAGATGTTCAAGGAGATTTCCTAGACATAACGAGAATACATTGAAAGTGCTTTTACAACATATGTCATTTTGAAACCAGTGGGCTCGCTCAGGTGGTAATGCTGGGGACTCGTATTCAAAAGGTTTTTTGTTCATATTATGCCACCTGACTGAGATTTTCTGTGGTTTTCCTCAATAATCATATGCAAATACCAGCTTAGTAGCTCTGTTCACTTTTATTTCATTTTATCTACTCGTATCTGTTTGTATCTGCGTCGTCTGCATTGATGCCCTGACATAGAATTGACAGCCCATTTAAGGAGCTCCTCTGGGTGTATGTGCACTCAATGTGTGTTTAAGAGTAATAACCTCCCAGACAGATGGCTGACTCGAGCATTGATGTACAATTCTTAAGGGGCGTAGGTCCTACAAACGGAAGATGGTAAATAATGCCAAAGAAGAAGAAGAAAAATAAGAACCCTTTTTCAAGATTTAAGATTAAAATCTTCATAAATAAATGTATTGCAGATACTTCATGGTAACTCACAGATTTTTTTAGTTTTAAAACACTAATAAAGTCAGCAGAAAATAGATAAATCTGCAATTGACTACAGAAAGAAAATATGCAAATGAAGTACTTCTTTTAACACTTTTTTGTTTAACAACTGAAATATGCAGTCACAGTAAAACTATATTATGACTACGATATTTAAATTGAAGCGAAATAATTAACACTTTGGATTTGATTTGTTTTATTTAGGGACGCAATTTAACATCTCAGATCATCAGCGTCCCATTCAATTCAGGGCGTAAAACGGCCGATAAATTTTGTTCAGAGACCTCTTCTTTCAGGCTTCAGGTTCTTTTACATGCAGTAAATCTGTGACATGGGACACACGCCTTTACTTCCCTTCCGAAGGAAACCACACTTAGGATTTTATGCCCAAAATACATCGATTCTAGCCGGGATTGAACCCGCGATCTTGGGTTTAGGAGGCTAGTATGATTACGACTATAGCACCAGTACTGACTTAACACTTATGAATATACAAATTGTTACAATTAGGAATTTTGTGATTTATACCAAGACAGACATTAAATAGTATGATGTGCTTCAATTTTATTCTATAAGAAAAATTCATCAACTAATAGAAGATCGAAGTTCGTTGCAACTAAAGTATGTGCAAAGAAAAAACCAATATAGTTCAGATAATATTAATCAATGGTCCGAAACGCCTTCGCTGTAATATCTTTCGTTCAAAATCTGTATGTATTCTCATATGCTGGGATACGAAAACCAAATAATCCACAGTATAAATGAAACAGAGAAATCATAACTTCCAAAATATTATATATTATTTTTGTATTTGAACTTCATGATGAAGAGGGGATTTTTATTTTTAATTCGCTGAAAGGAATGTTTGTTTTCTACAACCTGACAACACACGGCGTATCTTCTTCCTGTTTCATTCACTTTGTCGACTTCATTGGTTGTATTTGAGCTTGTTGCAGGCAGCAAGGCCTCAAAAAAGAAAAAAAAAATGGAATTGTGTCGTTATTGACTTTATTTGCCAGATTTTCCATTTCTCAGGAGAGGAATAAAAGACAACACTAATTTTGTTCACTTTGTGAAACAACTTTCAGTGTTTGAAGCGACGGAGAACAGCAGGTGTTAAACATGCTGCAACTAAAAGGCACAAAAGTTCCCCCGAATCTTGAAAGCAGTAAAACAAAAATGCTATCATATTTTAAGAAAATTGTGCCAGATAGAAATGAAATTAATATTGCGCTCCAGGAAGGAACTTTCTGATTCCATACAGTGCAGCATCACAAAAGAATCAAATCTATGGACTGTGCTTCCGGTTTGATCAAAAAGTTGAATGAGGCAAACATTTCTTCTTCTACAAAAAAGTGGAAACCATTGTTAAGCGTGTGATTGCACTTCGGGCAATGTCTGAAGCCTTTGAAGAAATTGACAGAGTTTCATTTGTGACTGTACTTTTTGATGCATTAAATCATGCTGATATTAAATTACTTTTAGTTGAAGTTCTAGTTCGTTATGTTCACGTAAATTACTGATAAATCAATATCGATCATGAATAAAATGATGGAATTTATTGAAATTAGTAGAAACAGCTGAAATAATATACAATACCATTTTCAGATAATCAAAGATTTGAGAACGGAACAGAAAGTGGTTGCTATTTCTGCAAGCAATACCAACACATACTTTGGTCTAAACTAAAAAGGTGCAAATAATGTTCTGAACAAAATGAAGAAGAGCTGGGCAGAAACATTCTTGGTTTCGACTGTGTCGCATATATAATACATAACTGTGCACACTTTGCAATTAATTGAATCCCTGTAGATACTGAAGAACTGGCAGTGAAAACTTTCGGCTTCTTTCATGTATTTACAGTAAAAGTTGAAGGACTAAAACAGTTTTTCAAGTTTGCTAGACAGGAACACAAGAACATTCCCAGTTTCAGCAATGTATGATGGCTGTCACTACTCCCAGCTACCTCAAGTATCTGTAAAATATATTCTGCCTTGAAATATTTATTTATGTCTGAAGAGAAACGCCCAAAGTTAAAGAGGTGGTTCAACAATCCCTCCACCTTCTTATAACTGAATTTTGTTATCTCAATTCTTACATTGATTCATAATGCTGTAATTCAAGCTGCAGGACGAAAAGTAACTGCAGTGGCATCTTATATAATCCCAAACAATTTGATTGAAAAGCTTAAGTCAAGGAAAGATGACAAGTTGGTTCCATTCTCTGCAAAGTGCTTTTTAAAGTACTTGAAGAAGAGGTTCCTTCACAGACCTAGAATTGATCACCGTATCAAGTTACTACTATAGCAAACTATTAAATATCTAACTGATGGAGTTGGCACTCTTTAGGTATAACATGTATGGAGTGCATCTTGCTTAGCAACCCTTCACAGAGGGAAATCTTTGATGTGTGTCATTAGTACTGCTTCAATAAAACAGATGACGTTGATCTAAATGAGGATCAGTTATTTGATGAATTTTTTTTTTCATTGAAACAATATGTGACCTAAGATAAAATAAGTAAATGGAATGAGGATGATGCTGATGTGTGCCGATGATGGAGTGAGATATTTTCATTCTTCTTTAGAAAAAATGCCCTCTACCTTCAGCTATAAACTTTGGTTGAATTGTGTCTCTGTCTGCCAGTATCAGTGGAGAGGGTGTTTTCATGCATGACGTGTACGTGTACGTGTACGTGTACGTGTACGTGTACGTCACACAGATCCACACATGGAGTTGACACTGTTAAGGGTATATTAGCTGTCCTAAATAACTGTACCATGTCCTGCCAGGAGTTTGGTAGCAAGCTAAAGTCAAGAAGAGATATTCTCAGCAAAGTGCACTCTTCAGGGAAGTACACTCAGATTAAAAAAAAAGGCTTATGCAGTAATGTTAATTTTTAAGATCTAAAGACACACTTTAAAATACCCTTAGCATGTATTTAATTGAGTATTTCTTTTCCTATCTAAAAATTACTGCCGTAAAATTTAGAAACAGTCCACGGATTTTGTGATAAAAATCAGATCTGGACTATTTGTATGCAATGTTATTGGTATGTTTTTTTTCCTGCAAGTTCTACAAATTACATTCAAATCTCTATTAAACCAGCAAAATTATTCTTTAGAATATTTTGTTCATATCTACAACTAGAAGGAAATACTAAGTGTAACTGGATAATAATCTTCACCAAAAAATCTGGTGTAGACAATGTTTGAAGTATGAGCCAAATGGAAAGTATCGTAAATACGGAACTTCAAGATACCTTATTGAAGTTGTGATCACTAAATCACTTTTTTGTCTTGAAATTGTTTCATGATCTACAAGATATTCTATCTGTATGATTCGCCATTGCTACGTAAGGAATAACGAAGTTATTCTTTACGCTTATCCTTTGCTTTTCTATTGTAGTATACTGGTTTTGGACTCATTTATTTATTCAGATTGTTATTTCACTTCAATCTTGTATACCTCTTCCTTACCTTTATTAATTATGACATAGGCATAGCCTCACGTTTGAATAGTTTGCCTATTGGCTGAAACACCCCTCTGCTAAGGAACATTCTGCCAATGTATGCCTGGTTTTCCTTGAGAGCATACTTCCTTGCTTACTTCCTCAGCAGACGCAGTGAAGAAGCTCCGGTTGGGGAGTGCTTTAGACTTCGTAGTTAGAACTTCTAAGCAGCCTCTTCACTGTATTTTCTAGTGACTCAGTATTAAGGTATATAACAGTATTGTATTTTATAAAATGTCTTTTTTTTAGATTTTTCTGAATGTAAATATATGAATTTTCAAGTATATTGGAATTTTTTTTCAGATGCTTTCAAGGCCATTAAGTGATGCATTTAAAGTGGTAATGAATTTGCAGTCATATAATATTTATAAACTTAATTACCTTGTACTTGTTTATGAAGGCGAATTGTAAGCATTGTTGTTTATTATAATTATCGCTTTACCCAATGGGTCATATACTTTAGGAACTTGTTGAGGTCTCTTTAAACCGTTAATGTATTAATCATTGTAAATTTGTTACCATTCATTGCTGCTGTACATTTGCTTCATCATATACCATACCGCCACGGGTGGCCGAGGTCGTTAAGGCACGGATTCGTGAGCGGGAGGTCTGCGGTTCGAATCCCGCCAGGACCGTCCTCCCTGACTGGGGTTTTTTCCAGGTTTTCCTCAGTCTTCATAACTGGCAAATGCCGGGGAGGTACCTAAACTTAGGCCTGGAACGCTTCCTACCTTTAAAAAAAAAATATCCTTTTTCCATTTTTTCATTTCATTTCATGTATCATCAGTGTCCACCGCCTGTGGTGCCTCAGTAGTAAAAACGGGCGTTAAACACTACTCAAAAAAAAAAAAAAAAATCATATACCATGAATTACTATGCTGCATCTCAGTAGTGTTCGGTCCTGTTGGTCTGTTACTAACCATACTTGCCTCGTAGATACAAGATTCAATTCCCACCATAGTCGGTCGATTTTATCGGGCGTAAAATTCCTAAGTATGGCCTCCTTCGGAAGGTAAGTAAGAATTAGATTTACAGCACGTAAAAGAACCTCAAGTCTGAAAGAAGAGGCCTCTGAGCAAAATTTATCGACGTTTCACGTCCTAAAATAAATGGTACGCTGATGACCTGGGAGATGCTAAAGAGCATCCGTAAATAATCCAAATAAATAATAAATAACAAATAATCGTAATATTTCCTGGCAATATAAAGATAATTATGTGCGAAGAAGTTTATAATTTATGTACAATAAGTTGCATTTTAAGATTATTTTGAATTTTATTAAATTATTTTTCCCATATTATTAATTCACCTTTCCAGAGCATCTTTCTTAGTTATTACTTCAGTACAATCTACAGATTGACGCTTGCAAGCATCAACGGGAGGATGTTAAATGTTTACGAAATAAAGTAGTCAGTGTTACAGTAGGAATAGCAATTATAGATACAGGCAACCTATGTTGGCTTGATATCTTCGTATCTGCTTCGGAAATCCGACAATTGTTGCTAAGCTCAATAATTGCGATCGGCTCATTTTGAAATAAAGCATATGTTTTGAAGTCCTCTATGTCTTTATGTTTTACAGCCTTTGCAATACTTTCCTCTCACTTGATTTCATGTTTCTGCATTTTCTGCCCTTCTAGATGTAGTTCTTGGCAAATGCACATTATATTGGTAAATTGGGTTAGGTTGGGTAAAGTCCGCAGTGCAGCAAGCATACTAAAACACCGACAATACTGATATAGAAGGTAATGTTTCAAAATGGTGGTGCTTTTAGTGTAGTACCTAGCTGCAATTGTCTTTTTTGTAGTTTTTAAGCAACTTCTAATGTTGCATTAGCCTAGTTGTTCTTCATTACGTAATGGTCATAACAGTTTTAGCTATTAAAACATGTTTACTAATCATTATAACAAATTACAATTTTGTTGCAGTCTTGCTAAAGTGCTTTTCCGACCGAAACAGAGGCGTGTACGGATACTAGGGAGCTTCGACAAAAGGACTGTCCCAGTAGTCAGTAAGTTGGAGGAGGCGTGTGTGTATACTAGACGCAAAAATAACCGCACATTATAATCTGCGCTAAGTTGCTTTGCCAAACTAAGTGAGTGTGTGCGGACGATATCTCTACACATCAATCTTTTAGTATCTGAGTAGTCGACAGTTGCTTGAGATTTTTTCTATATATCTTTTTCTAATTTGATAATATAACACTTCGCCTTTATGTGTAGAGAAAACACTTGAACTGACATCTTGTTGTATTTTCTTTGCTTAGCTTGTATTTTGTTTACTCTCCTGTAATTCATACCGCAGCATGAATCCACTGTGCTTATTCATTTAGTAAGGTTTGAATTAAAAGGAATGCTAGTTATAGGAAAAATCAGGACAATTTCCACTAACTACGCATCGTACACAGCAAAGGCTTGTGCAAACATATTAAGCATTTTATTATTACAAAGTTCACACAATTTATTTTAAATTATTCTCTTATTTAAAATAGAAATGCTGTCCTCTCCATTTTTCCAAGGAACAAGTATTCGTAACATAACTGACAACACAGCAAGGAGGTGATTACACGCGGTTGGATGTATTTTGTAGCGTTATTCACCTTCATATTCCATTAAGTTTTGTGTGTACTTTAGTTGTCTTCTTAGTCTTTTCTCTGCTCTTGCTGTGAATGAATTACTAGGGTATTTGTATTGTTTTCTCTAAGGTTAAATGTTCATCAAACTTCTAGCTGGACTGAAAAGATAAATTGTATTTAGCAGGTATTGTTTAAGTAGTTTGAGTAGTGAAAAACACGAAGAATACTTTGGCATCTGCGCGATTTAGTAGCTTAGTGTCTCTCCGGAGATTGAACTGGAAGGGAGAAGGACATTTCGGTACTTCCATCTTACTCTAGGGTTGTTCATTTGTGCCTACACCCTCATGGGTACCTCTGAGAGTAAGGAATGAGGTGATGAAGACACCAGGCGGCCAGCAACCCTATGACATGAGCATAGATATGGTTCCTAAAATACATAAACTCCCAATACCAAAGGATCCGCTGCTACTCCAAGGAGTTCGAGGTTCTCAGGAGAGTTGCTTTCCATATCAGACGCCGTACACAGCACCAGTTCACTTTGTCCAGCACTTTCGACTAATGTTACTAACTGAATGAAACTTGTGATAAAGATAGATACATCTCTGCATTCACCTAAGCGACCAGGGGAAACCACGAAAAACACCAAAGCTTTTTAACCCGGGACTTCTTGAATGCGAGTCCCAAACGTTACCGTCTGAGCCATCCCACTTGGTGTCGCTAAGGGTAGGCAAGCATTCCGCATCCAAACGAAGCGTATACTGTTGTACTTTAAATCGGCAATAACCACGTTCATTTTCCAGGTTTCTTGTCGCGTTTACATGATGTCAGAAACAACAGCACCTGGATATATCAGGAATTAAGATATAAAAAGATTAGTGCTAAAGGATAATGAAATGTGACACAGAGCAACTGATTAACTAGAACTTACGTTTCATCAACATGATTATGTGTTACTTTAATAAAATCACTGCATGAAGGCTCATTAATTGTTCCTAGTGTAAGTATATAATGTGTTTATTACGGCAAGGTAGTAAATCTCTTATCTCATTTTCTTCTTTATTGCTCCTTTACTTATCCTATTTGCTTTTTTCTTTTTGTTTCCCTATTTTTTTCTTGTTCTTACTTTTTTTTTATTCAATTTTTTTTCTTTTTTATAGCTTCTTTTTAATTGCCTTCCATTTTTCTCATGAATTTCTTTAAGCTTTCATTTACTTCATTTTTTCACATTCCTTTCTCTTGTTACTTATTTATTTACTACTTTATTTATTTCTATTTCTTTACTTTGATTTCTTTTTATGTAATTTCTGCTCTTTATTATTTTTTCCCTTTCTTTTCATTACTGATTCGCATTTTATTTCTGTAAGTGCTTTCCATTTTTCTTTATTTTATTTCTCTTTTTCTTTCTATTTTATTAACTCTTTTAATTATATGTCCATTCCTTCTTCCTTCCTACTTTTTATATTATTCTCTCCATTAACCCCTTTACCTTTCTTTTTTCTCTTTCTATCTGTTCTTTCGTGTATCTTTCTTCCTTTGTATTTCTCTTCCTTTTCATGAGACAAGAAAAAGAGTATCCGCGTAACGTAAAAGGGCGAATCCAATTTTTATAAAGATTAAACTTAACATTTTTATTTCACATTTTACCTCCTTTTCCGCCCTTTTTTGCGTAAGGTAAGTCGTAGGAAGGAGCTTAATATTTTATGAAGTTTTCCGAGACGAAATGTGTGTCTCTTCCCCGTAGTGCCTGGCAAAATAAGTTTGCAGCAAGCAGCGCGCGCATATACACACAAGCACACACACCCAGCAAGGAGCGCATACACACACGCACAGGCGCGCTTAATCTAAAATTCGACCCCGGTACAGGAAAAACAAGCCTTTGTTTCCAGTGCTGATTGAAAGATTTTATCATCCAGCGCTAGGGGAATACGCCTGTTCTGGAGCCCGTAACGTACAAGACGAATACTCTGAACACTTTCAAGTAACGTTGGCATACTGCAGGGTAGTCTCCGGCTCCCACACAGATGATCTGTTGTGCTTTCTACGAGACAGTACAATATTGGTATCCATGCTTATTTAGCTGAAATGCATTGCTTAGATCTACTTACCTCGCATCTTAGAAAGTTTCTGGCCTCATAAGGGTTCTGCTCAATGTTTCTTTCCTGCCATAAAATAAAATGTTATTATCCTTGTTTATTTCCATGACCCAATTCTCTTTCCAAAACAAGAGAATGTTGATACACAGCCCAAGCACGGCTAATGCTTATTCACGTATTAAATTATCTAGGATGTTTCAGCATATCAAAAAGAGCAGAGAGAGGGCTACCATAGGCAAGCAAGCCAATATGTTTTTATCAATTTACAGGATATTTATTTTTATAATTTCTATACGTGATTCATAAATAAATGAATATTTTTTGCAAGAAATTTTAATAATACTTGTATTAAAGTGCTATAAAAAGGGGTAAAATTAATATTTAATTATTACTTTATCGAGTTGTATTAACCAAAAATAATCTTTTCATATTTTTTTTTTTAATTTTATCCTTTTTTCCTTTATGTTTCCTTTCACAAGGAAAGTATCGAAGCTCGTTTTCAAGCAATGAAAATGAAATTATTTTTTACATAAACTCGTTTACAGTTCAGCACTTTGTTTTAATTGCAATTCATTCATATGTATGAACATGAAAAATTGCTGTATTTGGAAAGGACAAAACATGATAACAGTGAAAAAAGAAAGAGTAGTCCCCTTCTTTCCCTTTTGTCTCTAGTGTTTCACATATGGTTTAATCGGAATAGATAGAGCTTAAATGAAATACATATTATTCAAATTATCAGCAAATGCAAACAATGAAAAAGATGCCCCTCTTAAAGATGACCTACAAATCTGTATTAAAGAAAGCATTATAGTACGTTGAACTAAAAGCTCATTATGGTAATATTACCGAAATATTGGAACGAGAGTATTGGTCATTTCATATGCTAAATACTCACTCTGCCAGTGTACAGCATCGGTTAGGCCATGTGTGTTGTACTTTTGGTATTAAATGTAAGACTTTTAACTCAAGACCAGGACCATTTCAACTTACAGCTCTTTAAGTTTCAACCAATCATGATCGACTCTCATGTAATGTTGTCGAACATGAATTATGGAACCTTATACACAATTGTCTGCATATATCGCACTTGAATCGCAATTGAATCTCGTTCATTGGCCAACGCGAAGTAATTGCAGGTAAGTGGCTTGATATGCATGTAAGTTAAACAATAGTACAGTATGCATGTTGTATACAGTACTGTTCATTAAATATTTTATTTGCAAAATAGTGTTAGCAAATACCAGTCGTGCTTTTATCTTATTCAAGTAATTTCCATTGCACTCCGCTTCGCTCCATGCTAGTGAAATTGTCGACAAGATGAAACTCATTTATTGAAAGTATTATTCATGATAATAAATTGCATGTCCAGTCAACGTTTGCGTAATCGAAATAGATTTTTAAAGGGTGTCTGGGGATATTTTAGGAAAATAAGTGAATTTTAACAAGGGTTAGTTCACAGTTAAGAATGATGAAACACAGATTAAAAATTATCTGTAAAAGTAAAAAGGCAAGCCTTTGCATTATACGTAAGAGCAGCGATATATATCAGTAATGTGGAATGTGGATTAATGGTAAGTAGGTTGGATTGTCTTAGTTAACAATGTCATTATTGCTTGTTCGGAGAAAAGTCCAGTGAACTTACGCTACCGCCATCTAACGGTAAAAGGAAAAGCCCCACTAAGCCGGGCATTGACACCAGTCACCACATCATGTCATTCTACTACAGCGGCGAACTTCCTGAATCTAATTCTGAACTTCTACTTAACGCTTTCCCCCCTCTTAAGGCGCAACAGCCTTAACTAAACTTCCTCTTACTTGCATGTGATAGCCAACAAGAACATTAAACTTTTACAATGTCTTGATGTAATTATAGTTATATGGGTTGTCGACGTATAATGCTTTTCATTATTTATTATAATTTATTGCCATTGTTTATTAAAATATGTAATGTTTCTGACAAGTTACAAAATCAATGAATATATAATAATGAACGTGAGAAAGCTACTTTCAGGATATTTACTAAAAATGCAAGAAGATTTGGAAACACAAATCTTACATTTTTAACAATAGCAACAATAAGTTAATGAATATTTCTTCAATATACACATGACAAATGTCGTTTATTGAATTCTTCAAGAAAACATATATTACTGATATCTATTAAATAGGCGCACAAAGATAATTTTAAGAAATCAAGCTTGGAAAAAATTGTATTTCTCGTTTAACCTTAGTGTCTTTTAATTTCGATTATTATTCATAAAAACAAATATACAATACATGCTTTCATCATATGTAAATATAAACAAACTCAAAGTTAAAACATGAACTAGTATCCATTTAATCAAATTTTGAATATATGTGTGTGATTAATTATGTGTACTTTCGAACAGTTTATAACTGCAAATGCAAATAAATGTTCATATAGAAGCTGGCAAGAAAGCATCTGAAGGGGTCAAACTCCCCTCCTTACAGAAATGTGAGAAAAATATTGTGTCCAGATAGAACATCCTGGAGCTGACGGAGCTCCATCCCCTCCAAAGTGTTCGAGTTCCTCAGAAGGGCCTCTTCCTTATCAGATGCCTGGGCAATAACCCCTCTAGCTCAAGCCTGTGTAACACCGCACCAACCCATCTCGCCTGGCACTTTCAACCCTGAAACAGTACCATCGGAATTAAATGAGATGAAATGGGAGAGGGGAGAATTCGTGGAAAGTAAAGAACCAACTGCATTCTCCTAAACAACCATCACATCACGATAAACCCAGTACATGAGGGCAGACCCACGGAATTTGAACACGGCATTTCTTAAATGATAGAACCAATCGTTACCTCCTGAGCCACTCCACTCAATTCAGCACTTTTGTAGATCAACATACAATAACAAGACAACTATCTTATTTCTTCTATACATTGTTATATCCTATAGCCTATGCTTTATTATCACATGCCTGTACAGCTACAGGAAGTAATTTATTAATAAGATTGCTCCAATACCGTGGCTCAGACATTAAGTGACTGCTTGTCAAGTAACGTGCCACTTTAGGATCCGAATAAGGATAATTCCTGGTGGATGTGCAGTCTCGGAGCTTTCATTCTCCCCCAAAAAAGCAAATGTGAGGTAGCTTTAGGCGCCTCAAAACTCCTGCTTCATTCGTTCATTTCATTTATAGTCTCGATCGGGCGTTATAAGCTTAGAGTAACTAAATAAATAATGGCCTACCGCTGGGTATAAAAATACTTAACATTTGTTAATCACTCCGTAGAATTTGGCATATTGTGGTTTTGGGTTATTCCTTCGATGCCATAGAGGAATGCGTATTTACATGCAAGATAGTAAAGAGCAACATTTTACCATTTAGTATTTACTTATGACCTCCCGAGTTCTCCAACAAAACATGCAATACCTACAATCACCGCCGTTTTTCAAAGTTCGCTATAGGCACTGACGATGCACGGCAACTGTAAATTGGTCAGTCGACGCATTAGCCACGCTTCCGGTTGTGCTCCACAAGCCCTTCAACACACCTCTGGTGGAGCCATGGCCAGCCCAAGACCCACATTGGTATAATGCTATGATCTCGAAAACGCAATGCTCGGTCGGCTGCAGCATTCTCTTATTTTGGTCGACTGCATGGCAAGCGCAGCAATTATTTCGTCCACGCCATGTCGACTCAGTGTAACATGAAACAGCTTCATAAAGATTATATATAAACTCCGACCCTTTACAGCCACCCACCACGCCGACAGCGAGCCGCTCTATCCTAGCGGACGATTTGCTCTTATTTCTGTGCTAGAATGCCAGACAGGTCACGCCCAGTCGTAAGCGAAACCGACAAAACATTCAAAAGAAACATTAGTGGCAATGCCATTACTGGCTGGGTCTAGCTCGAGATTCTTCAAACTCTACAACAAATGCCGATTTTTGCAGTTATACTTCTTTTTATGTTTACCCTGTTATAAATGTTAACTTTTAACAATTTAAATATAGCATCTTTCCCTAGCAGAACTTCATTCTTACATTCTTTTATTATGAAATGTCTATTGTTTAGGTATGTTAAGTATCGTGCCCCAAGTTTAACGTGTTTGTAATCGTACGTTCTGAATTTCATACCTAACCAATATCATTAAATTTCTTATATGAAGCATCTATAGTTTCTTTTATAATATTTGTTCCGAATAAAAATTCAACATTATTTAACCCCACGAATTTGTAAAATTAAGCCAACAATAGAATTTAACTAGTTTGATGTGTACTTATCTAGAATAACATGTTTTTACTTAGGTGAAAATGTATTTAATGAAATTAACTGGCACGTAAAATGTGCAAAATTATTTTGGCATGACTTTAAACTGATTTCAATTATTTAATTACAGATTAACATATATTTAAGTTAAATAGTTTCTCATAACAAAATGTAACCGCCTCCATGCTTTTCTCGCAACACTATCGATTTGTTCGTCCCACGCAAGTTTAGAACTTAAGTAAACGCCTTAGTACTTACAGCAGATTTCATACAAAATCGTGTTTATAATTAAGATTTGTTTCTTCTCGGATTAAAAAAAGGTTTATTACTCTTAGAATAATTTATTTTCATTGTATGTTTAACCACCCGATTGGAAATATTATTATGGCTATTGCTATTATTATTAAATATTGTAAAATCTTCATATAGAAAATGTAGTTAATTTTTCTAAACAATACAAATAGTCGCACTTTTGGCTTTAAGTTTAAGGAAAGATCGTTAATATAAATAGCAAACAATTGTGTCCCAAGAAAGCTGCGTTGTGGAACTATTAATATCATCTTCCGATAATTGAATATCAGGACCTACCCTAACTCTTTGGGTCCGCTCTTCTTAAAAACCTTTAATCCAGAGTACAACCCCTTATCTAACTCTGTTTCACTCAATTTATTTACTACTAAGTCATGCGATACTAAATCGAAAGTTTCGAAAAATAAATTATTACTGCATCAATCCTATATCGTACATCTATCTCTTCAGCTAGGTCATGAACTAATGAATCACTTTGGCCATCGCAAGAAAATCATTCCCTAAAACCGTGTTGACGGTGTCAGAACCAGTCTTTGTAATTAAGGACACTACGAATATATTGACCCTATCAAATATTCCATAAGTCTAAATACGATAGCTGTGACACTAATTGGCCTGTCATTTCTAAAATCTTTATTTAATACCGCCGTTATGTTAGGGACTACGACAGCGGACTTCCAATGTTTCGTTAGGCTAGACTTATTTAGAGATATGTTCAAAAAACACATACGGTACTAATGATAATCTCCCCTCCTAGCGTTGGTCCTGGTGGTGTAGTGGTTACCATACTTGCCTCCTAAACCCAAGATCGCGGGCTAGGACCGATGGATTTTTTCGGGCGTAAAAATCCTAAGTATGGCTTCCTTCGGAAGGGAAGTAAAGCCGTGGGTCCCGTGTCGTACATTTACGGCACGAAAAAGAACCTCAAGCCTGATTGAGAGGCCTCTGAGCAAAATTTGTCGGCCGTTTCACGCCCTGAGTTGAATGGGACGCTGACGACCTGAGATGTTAAAGAGCGTCCATAAATAAATCAATAAAAAAAAAAATAAAATCCCCTCCTAGCTTCAAGACTTCCGTAACACCGGCACAATGTGGCTTCCCAATTTTCAGTTTTTTTTTAATTTTTTTTCGAACTCTCTTTGCTTATATTTCCAAAATTAATTATTTTCCCTTCTTTCTTCAATGCCAATGTGAAAAACCCTATTTGTATTATGTTATTAGTTTTATTAATGTTGTCACAATTGTTTGACACCAAAACAAAATAAAAATTTTAAAAATCAGCTATTCTTGTACTCCATTATGCTTTTTTCCGTTTCATCCCCTAAAAGTGTCATTTTATTATTATTTCTTTTTCTCCACGTACATAATTATATACACCGCCATGGGTGGCCGAGGTCGTTAAGTCCCGGCCTCGTGAGCTGGAGGTCTGGGGTTCGAATCCCGCCAGGATCGTCCTTCCTGACTGCGGTTTTTTCCAGGTTTTCCTCAGTCTTCATAAATGGCAAAAGTTGGGTAGGTACCCTAAACTTAGGCCTGGAACGTTTCCTTCCTTAAAAATATATCCTTTCCCAATATACCATCTCATTTCATGTATCATCAGTGTCCACCGCCTGTGGTGTCTCTGTAGCAAAAACGGGCGTTAAACACCATTCATTCATACATAATTATAAAACCTACTCCAATTTTCATTGCCATCTACTTTTAGTATTTGTTTCAGGAAATTTTCTTCTACTTTCTTTTTTTCGCACTTCAGTTCTTTGGTCAATTTAATATATTATGTAAATAAATGCTCAGTGTTTTGTTTATGTTTATTATATTCATTTCCAGCCTTAATGCTTTATTAATGGATGTAGTATTTTTATTTTTTGCGAGGAACATATTTTAAAAATTATTTCTTTAAATTTATTCCAACATTCCCGTAAATTTCCTTCGGTACTTAGAAAATTATCTTACTTTTATAATAAATACATCTGCAGTGTCTCAGCATCTATTTTGTTGAAATACTAAATTTTTAATAGATTTGTCCTTGGTAATTACTTATTTTCCAAACTGACCTCCAATAGAACACTATTACAATCGTGAACTTTCTGTAGCACTTCGCAGCTGATAGAAAGTGACATGAATCTGACTATATACATATAACATAGCACAGTTCCGGGTGGGATCAGGTGATACCTGGGTAAACTCAATTCCCCAAACCAGCTAATTTACTATCGTTTGAAATTCGGAATTCCTATTCAACAGCTCGTTCCAATTTACCGTAAGTAGATTTAAATCTTACGGTCATGTGTTGTTGAATTAAGTTTTTCTTGTAATTTGTGCAAAGTTAAATAATTTAATTCCATAGGCTGTCACACGCTAATACATGTAGTGTTTCCGGCACATCTTTATCTACACACATAACATTTCAACTTCGTTATATACTTTAAGAGATTGCTATTTATCTTTTCTTAGTGCAAACAAATATGCCCCCTCCCACATTATCCCCATCCCCGTTAAAATCATAGTTTGGTCTAAAAATTTACGCGTCGTTTATATCATCCTGGAGCTATGATTCAGTGCCGATTATTACATTGGGACTGTACACTTAAATTACATTCCAAAATTCAATTCATCTATTCAATATACTATTTCAATTAATCTGTAGTAATCTGACGAGGCCTATCTTTACCTGACTATATTCTTAAAGTTTCCTGTTTCATCGAGCTCTTCGATGCTTTGATGTTACCTGTCTCCGGCTTCCTCTCTGGTCAATGACGCCGCTACTGGCGAAAAGAGCGAGCCCAGAGCCACTGCAACCATCCTGTTGAGATGGACACCAGGTCCCTGTCTTCCAACCAGGAGGTTGCATCTACATATTGCAGTCTCAGTGGATCTGCCACCCAAGCGAAGGAATCGTTGATAATAATCTTCCTCCAGAAGATGTCTTTTCGTCTCACACTTCCGCTAATGATATTCTTAGCAGGAAACTGTTTCTTCCCCGTCGTCACCAGAGCATATTATATATAACGAGTCATTGAGTAGCGCAAAAAGGAAGAGTCGGGGACTTTTATACTGCTTGTAGGATCGAACGATGCAAGAAAATATGTAAATGATTTACTGGAATATAATATATATATAAGTCCCCGACTCTTCCTCCCCGATTCAATGACTCGTTGCAGTTCTTCAGTTAGAATGCCACGGAAACATTCATTAATCATGTCTCCATAAACGTACTAACAAGACGCGCAATAGATTCCCTTAATGCGAAGCAAGTTTGCATTCCTCTTTTCGGTGTCCCACTCTGATCTCCCGTAGTGCCTGATTTTCCTCCTTCAGACATCGAATCTCCCACTTCAGTCGAAGTTTCACCTACAGTTCCCGAAACTCGCCCTGCAGGTAGGTTGGGAGTCCCTTCATTTCCAGCGGACGTCCACTTGCTGGTCCTTCTTAATCTTCTGGCACCTGAAGTGAAACCACTTAGCACAGAAGCTACACATAAGTTCTTCTTACAATACTCACACTTAACGGCGTTTTCTCGTCGCCACGTTGAATTCCGTTTCACCCACAACAAGCAAAGTAGAGATTACAATTAAGAAACAAAACTATATATTTTGCCCACTACTCGAACTACAGTACACTGCAATCCAAACATTGGAGTGTGACATTGCACGGGTCGTACCCCCCATTAGAACAACTAGCAGGTAGAAAGCACGTCCTCTCCCTTCAACAACTCAATGAAGAATCATGTGTGTATGAATCGTAGATGAATGTTTGCAGTGGCACAGAATATCATCATAAGCGCTATGTATCGCATCAGAGTGAAAGTATGAGCGCTAATGACCTTGGTTGTTTTGCGCACTTAAACCATACTCATCATCATCATCATCATCATCATTATCATCATCATCAGAGGGAATGTGGGGAGTCAGGGCGTTTACAATCTCTTTATGCACATACACTACTTAATAATAGCCAATATTTTTCTAGTTACATGTACAAAGCAGTGTGCAAGTTTTGTCTTTCACCGAATATACTTCATCTTCGTATTTATATCGCAGTGATATTGCCAATTGCACTCGTATGACCATTGCGCGGAAAACTTAGCATCCATTAGCATTTGTGCCATGCCTTCATTATTAGTTGTCACCTGGTGATCTTGCTTGCTCAACACTTAGCGAGCATACCTCTGTGGACCTGAGAGCAAATTCCGCGTGAGTAATCGTTACTTATATAATATTCTTATTTTACACAATATGGATGAAAATCTGTTTCCTCTGATGGGACTATATATTGAAGATGGAGTAAATGCGCGAATATTATGACTATAAAAGTTAAAAACCACAATGTGTTATTTTTACACTCATAGTAGCTTTTTATCTAATCATTTAAATTATTATGCAAATTCTAAAATTATAATTATTATAAGTTATCACCTTAAACGTTTCTGCGTTTATTATGCTCATTATAAAGAGTGATTCTTTTGTTAGAGGCTCCAAGCTATTGCTATAATATAGTATGCTAATTTAGACAAAGGCTAGCAAATGCATACACACACACGCCTTTAACGACGCAAAATATCATGGAAACACCCGCGATAAAATGAACTCGTCTAGTGCCCTTTATTTGATTATATTCCGCGTCATTGCATCTCGGCAATTTTAATACATTGTCACGTGTACACAATGTGTACATCCTACAGCGCGTATTTGTAAATGCTGGCAATCATATTTATTTAAAACCATGCCAGACGGCATTTCGAATTGAAAATGGTGAAAGACTTGTACCATTAAAGTGTTGCATCCAAAAATTTGATAACAGAAGGCCCTCTCGCAAAACATTCAAGAGGCCCCAAATTTGCTGAAGAAACAAATGATGTAAAGAATTGATTTTTAGCGCCATAACATTAATTAATCACTTTTTCTCAGGCTACTAATCTCCCATATTCCATGCGCATAAGGCCAGCAAAAAAGCAAAGCTACGCGCTTACCCCGTTTTTATGTGCTCAAGAATTTAATTTAGGAATAATGAAAACCTGTTTGGTTTGATTTGCGGTTTTTGTAGATAGTTATTTTCTTGGTCAGAATCCTGGAATTTTAGACGTCACTTGGTTTGCAGATGAAGCATAATTTCCTCTAAGCAGGTACCTAAATTCACAAAACACGCGCATTTAAACAATAGAAAAGTTTCATGCTGTGCATGAAGACCCATTGAATTCACACACACACACACACACACACACACACACACACACACACACAATGAGTGTAAGGTAGTATTTCTCTTGGACGAATTATAAGCCCTATATTTTTTAACGGTTACAGTGGAAGTCCAGCTGCACGTTTTCAATAAATTTGTGAATCAATTATCGGATTTAAACTAACTGAGGGATATTACCGTTAAGAATGCAATATATCACACTTCAAATGGCAGCGTAAGAGATATTGAAAGCATTTTTTTTGGACAGAATTATCTCGAAAAGCCTTTGGTCACCAAATTCTCCCAATCTAATGCTTCTCGTTTAATTTATTTAGAGTCTATTGAAGGGAAAAATATACAAAAATAAACCCCATAAATCGTATAACTGAAAGAATCTGTCTATTAAGGGACAGAAGCCGTCTTGGGGAAAAGCATTTCAGAATTTTTAGAGAGATATAAAAGTGGGAGGAGGCCATTTTCAGCATGACCTATGAGCGTTTCTATTTTACATTGTAGACGATTTGTATATGTAATTGTAAGCGTTATATAAATACCAAAATATAAATTATAGACAAAGTTTAAGGCCTCTAGCGAGAGAATCGTCCTTTATATTAAGTTTACGGATTAGAAGTTCAATACAAATAAACTCCTGTACCCAAATATTTCCCGAAACTTCATTTCCGTTTACAGCATTTTAATATATACTTTTAAGAATATTGTCATTAAGGTATGAAGAGCTTCTCTTTATCAAACGACTTAACCATTAATTATAGAAAACCGATTATTACTTGAACATTTTCTTCTTTTAGGTATTTTTACTTCATATCCATACATACAAACACCTATTTGACGTACACTTACAAACGGACGAATGGCATAGACGTTCCCTCAAATTACTAACAATAGCAGATTTTATGTCTGTGCGGAGATGGAAAACGTGAGGTCGGTGCGCTGTCATAAATGTTGTTGGCTCCACTCGTTCAAAAAGTAGTTAATGCGGCTGAATATAAGTTTATGCGTCTTCACGTCCAACTTATTTTGGTCAGGCGAAGCTCTTGCTGTGAGTCCGCGCAGTTAGAGCAGAGTGTGTCAAACAAAACCAAGCGTTTCGCAATAATGGTGCTTAAAATAGCTATGTGCCTAACTAGTAAAAACACGAAAACAGGATGTGCTTAAGAGTTAAAAGAATACTTGATGGTGGAAGCATTATTATTTGTCCAAACAATAACTCTGTCGGTCCTAGTGGTGTAGTGGTAACCATACTTGCCTTCTAAACCTAAGATAGTGGGTTCAAACCCGCCCCGGTTCGATTGATTTTTTTCGGGCGTAAAAATCCTAAGTATGGCTTCCTTCGGAAGGGAAGTAAAGCTGTGGGGCCCGAGACGTACATTTATGGCACGTTAAAGAACCTCGAGCCTGAAAGAAGAGACCTCTGAGCAAAATTTGTCGGTCGTTTCACGCCCTGATTTGAATGGGACGCTGATGACCTGAGATGTTAAAGGGCTTCCGTAAATAAATCAAATCAACAACAAACAATAACTCTATTTACTTAATTGAATATCTTATTTGGCATTTTGTAATGGTGCATGCTGCCACAGGATTTATACATGCAAGAGTGTATTTTTTCAGGTTGTGCTGTCTCATATTCTCATGGTTCTCTTCACATATTAGTTATGCTTCATGATAGCGCAGATATTAAAACTCATTAAAATAATAGCTGAATTCATCTCTTGAAGCGTGATTTAGGTTGTTTATTTGAATAAAGTGGGTATTTGTAGCATGTATGCATATAATACAGGGCCGTTGTATATCGTATTTTAAACGAAGGTAGATTTTTCTTCAGCAATGATTTTAACTACCGTTTTTACTACTGTGGTATCAAAGTGGTAGATACTAATACTACAAGAGATGGGATTAGATCTGGGAAAGGAATTTTGGGAAGTAATACCTTGATGTAAATCAATGAAAAAAGTCATTTTCAGATATATTTTCTTTCTTTATCCGCTTGAAAGCCTTCTGATGCTGGGAAGCTCCTTTAATTAAAAATAGGGAATAGACTGGCCACCTGGTGTTTATGTGGTGTATGTTTCTGCTCGCGTAACGCATATCCTCAAGAGAATATAGAAATTATTGCTTGAGGAAGGTAGAGATAATACAGATTTTTATGGCAGGAACTTTCAAAATTTATGAAACGTATGCATACACATAAACAATCATAGCAGGTTTCACCATTGTATGTTCACAATTGTGGGATGATTTATCCACATACAAATTGGGTATTTTGTTGAAAATTTCTGCACACATTTTATATTTCCATAATTAACTCAATAAATTCACTGGGGTTTATCATTCACATATATCCTTTATATAGAAATATTATTTACTAAACGTACCGTAAAAAGGGGCATGTAACAGCTGGAGGCAAACTAAAACCATTTTTAATAATAAACTTTTCAATTTTGCCAATATAACATTCCTAATTATTATAAATTATAAGGATTCTACATTATTTTCCCGAAGAAAAAGTTTCAAATAAATACTTTCTGGTATATGAAATTCCCGAATTGACCATTTCGAATATATAGATAGTTTTTGTGAACAGTCAAGCTCCTACATGTAATTACCGAATGTTTGATAATAAAAAAGGTATATCAAAAATAATTATTTTTCAGATATTACACATAAAAAATTACGCAATTAATTTTGCAAAAATCTGCCATTGAATAAATTTTAAGACTTAGTCCAAAAATATTTACAGAATTAAGTTATGATCCAAGGTACGCAGATATTCCAGTTCATGGCCTTATCCTTTTATGCTGCATATTCCATTACCGTGATTCTTTTCTTGGCCTGTAAGGTATTGCACTATTTTTAGATACGGGTTTTATAGGCTTCCCTAACCGGATTTCTCTTACAATACTGTCAGTATTGGTCTTTTCCCTCTGAAGTTCTAATATAAAGACTAGAATGTAATATGATGCTATGATGGTTTGCGAAAGGTTATACATCAATCGCTGATTTTATGCAATGTTGCTTGGTTCCGATTCTAAATAGCGATGGTATATCGAGGCGGTAATTCCATCCTGAATCCTCTGGCCGGTCGTCCAGATGCATCGGTGATATGCAAGTAATTTGGTATTTCATTCGTAGCGCTATTAATTATTTCTAGTTTATAGTCACACATGATCCTATTCTGCAGTTTTACTAGCACATGTAAACCACGAGCTATAGATTTTATAGCACGGAGTGTCTATTTGTATGTTCCCTAACTATTATTGACTAGCATAGTATAAACCATAGGTACAGCAATGGTGTAATTTTGTGTAGTACGTTTAAAAAGTCCGGGTTCGTACATAAAACACAAATACGGTTGGACTAACTTTAAAAGTCCCATCAAGAAACGCCTTGTCGTTGCTTATCAGTAAATGTAGATTTTCAGAATGACATAAATGATCGCTTTTCCATTCTGTGAACTCTCAACCATATGTGTAGTGCAGCAGGAATACGTCACTTGTCATCTATCCGGAATGCTGAATGTGATGTTGGGTTGGAAGGTACTCTCTCCCCAAAGCCTGCTTTAAATTCTCCCAGTCTAGTAAGTGACCGAGAACACCAAACGTAACCCTTGGCAGTTTTTGGCTTAAGTTTGGAGGGCTGTATCTCGGTTGGTTTCCAGCAATACTTTTTAAATCCTATCACAGTACCTCGTTTTTTTTTCTCTTCTTAGCACGGTGATCTGAACTACTGACATGTCCCTCATTATAGTCCTGGCTGTGCATTCTCTTGCAATTCCAATAAATTTTGTCATCCTTTACAAATATACTTTTGTAATATAAAAACCATTTAAAAATAATTTTTGCGCCGCTTCTGGAATTATTTATAATGGTTGGTGGTGTATCCGTTTAAAGTTTTAAAAAATTGTGGTGAAATTTCAAATGTGCGATATCATGGAAAAGTTCGGGATTAGTACATCGGAAAAATAAATACGGGAAATGAAAAATTTCGATAAAATTATATTTCTGGAATGTTATCGGAAGCAATATATAAATAATTATTGACAACGACCTTTACTGTATGTCATAAAACTTAGAAATGTCATTTCTAAAATACAATACAGCGAATTTATTAATAAAAACTGAGAAATCTTACGAGTATTATACAAAGTCCCACTTTGTAATTTAACTGCACCATATTCTTGCTTTAATTACACCACTGTAAATGAGGCAACATTTTAAACAAAATAATTATAAGAACTCACATAAAATCGTTGCCAAATGTAAAAATGTCTCGAAGTTTAATTCTATATAATATGTATATGGTGTAAGCATGTCTATTTCTGCGTGCATTCATTTCTATTGAAACATACTATTATATTTCATTAGATTAAATCATGTTAATGCTTAAAACTAGTTATAAAATGAAATAAAATACACGTTTATAAGTAATTTCTATCTATTTTGCACAAACACTTCTCACAACCTTCCTTTCCGGTAATTAAAGATTTCCTCGTAAATTCTTGTAAAGAAACTTCTCTATGGAAAGAAAATTTTCATCACAGATGCTAAACTCTATGCTTAGTTCTCCAACTTTTGCCCTAGTTGGTAGTAGCAGTAGGGGTTATTGTCCACTTAAGGACCTTTCTGGAATCACCTCTGCCACGGTCCGCAACAAGAGTTCGCACAAAGCTGTCCCTTACAACTTTTTTAGGAAAGTTCTTACCTGTAATAAGTTTAATTTCTTTAACTTGACGATCTAACTTTTTATTTATTATTTCTGGTTCTGAATTACTCCCCTTTTCCTCCATCTCTCAGAGTGGATTCTTCAGAATTACTTCGAATCGGCTTTGATTCATTTGTTTTTTTTTTTCTTCTCTTGTGGTTTTTCGTCACTTAACTCATCGACAGTATTTTATTTTATTTCTCTTTGGATTGATTAAATCCTCAAGATAATCATCTGTTTGCAAATCAGATATGCCTTTGGAAAGAAATAAAGATTGAGTCTCCTTTTAGGAGCTGAGTCGAAGATTGCCTCGTAAGAACTGTTCATACTTTCTTCATGGCACTATTTGTTTTTCATTAACAGTACAAATTTAAAAGCTTCACTCTGTTTTCGCGAAGTATTGATTTCTATCCACATGCAGAACTTATTTTTTATATCTTGACTAGCCCATTCGCCCGATCTTTGAGTTTAACTGTAGCAGGTTTGCCATGAGCTATCGTGTCATGTTATAAACTTCTTTCACTTCATTGATGGAAAACTCTTATTTGTTGTCACTCTGTAGCACAGCTGGACTTCCAAAAGTCACGAAAATATCTAAGAGGATATAGCGTACTATTTCCCTTCCTTTAGTTCTTAGAGAATGTGAAGCATGAGATTGAGAGTTGTATGAATGTACATTCTCCATTTTCCTAAGAATGTATATCTGTGAGATCCTATTTGAATACACAGTTCGTTTCAGAAAATAAATGGGTTATAAAGTACCTTTTTTCAGACGTTCGCTTTCTTTTGATACAATGAGTACAAATTTGGATAAATCATTATTTATTCATATATTATATTTCGCCACCTTTGCACCTCTTTTAACAATCGTTTCTTTACTTCCATGTCTGATTCTCAAATGCGTTTCATGGATAACTTAAAATCATTTTTGTGCACAAATGTAATACTGAATATTCAACTCCCTGTCACACATAGGGTAAATAACTTTTATTGTTCTCCTACAGAGACCACTTCATACACTTTCAGCATTTCATCGAAGGAATGTTTTCTAACATGTTTTAATTTAATAGAGTTAACATTGCCGATTAATGCATTGTAACTAAACTTAAAAAATACACGTTATTGAATCTATATTGGGAAACAAGATCACTGGTACCCCTTTTAAAAGAATTACACCTGATTTCAACGTTTATCATATATTTCATTTAACAGTAATAGATAAATTATGCTAAATAATATTTATATGGAAACTTCCCGCATTTGGAATCTCCATACAGAAATCGAGGAATTTTCGTACTTTATTTTTTATTTTTATTTACATGTTAGTAGTTTTTACATTTACTTTCCATCTATGAGAATTTGGAAGTTTTGACTCAAAACATTTTACCAATGATATTTTGATAATCAAGTTAAATTAAGAAACAACATAATAAAAGTTACACATCTATACATACAGCCTCTTCTACGGCTGCTGGCGCGATGCGGCGGCTGAGTTGTGGTCCAACTGTTTTTTTTTTTTTAATTTGTACTTTTTATTTATTTATTTATTTTTTATTTAAATTAAATCTTCAAACTCAAGTAAATATTGTCCAATACATCGCAACACATACTAGCCCAGTAAGAGAAGCAACGTTACTAAGATGGCCGACAGACTCATCAGTTCATTCCTGTGATTTTATAAAGTGACCTGTGATTTCGTAAAATTTCCTCCATAGAATGAAATTATAATATTACTAATTTCAATCAGCATTTCATTGCAGTGTTTCTAAAAACTGACTCGTGACTTTAAAAATTTCCGATATAAGTATGAAATTACTCGTATGTTATATTTATCAGTATGACCAGTGATTCTAAATTTTCATTGGTGAGTGCACCCATTCATTGAATTGGGTATATTCATAGTGAAACACACATGTTCACATATATTAGTTTATTTATGAACCATATCCGCTGAAGTGTTTTTCTGCGTTCCAGCCTCTAGATGTAATGCAGCCGGTGGCACCAGTACTTCAACTCCGATCCCTCGCATTGTCTGTCCTTAATTCTCACAGCAGTGAAAAAATATTTTCAAACGTTATTGGAAATTGCCTTTAGAACAACTCATTTTTGTGTAAAAGACTTGAAAGATAAACCAGTTCGTCGTATGCGTGCGCAATTCATTTATTAATTGTCTCGTTCTAGAACTATAATTCACAATATTGTGAACAAAATTGAGTCTTCTGGTTCGGTATAGAACTAAAATACCAGTGAAGAACTTAACAATTTAACAAGAGAAAAAAATAGCATAAATTCGCTCAAAATTCTTCACCAGAGTTAAAAAATGAAAGTGGCTCAATCATGACTTTTTCCAACAAAACAACTTCCAAAATTAACATAATAATTGGGTGTTTTGCAATGTGAAGTAAAATCCTAGAAATGAAAAAAAAATATATATATATTACGGCAGCCGAACTTAATCTGGTCAATCTTTCTGCACAATGTCTATTTGGCTGAGGGAGGACCATGCTTCCACCTTCTTCTGTAAGGAAAAAATATACACATTATAGAAAGCGGAGCTGAAGTAGGGGCACCACCGGCTGCGGCAAGCTTAGAAGCCTAAATGTAAAACACCTCGCTATGGAACAAAGTTTATGATTAAGGACCAATACACGTATATTTGGTGACTTGTTTAGGCTATGTTTGGAATTAGGGTAAGCTCACCTGGGGGGGGGGGGAGAACATGATTTTTATTGGTTTAAACCAACGTTTTGCAAAGCAAACCTCAGTCACTCAGAATCTGGTACACTCCTGCTTTCCGATGTATAAATATGCATACAAAAATGAGGCATTCTAAAAACAAGTATGAAAATTCTTAATAAGTAAAACTTAATTTATCTCTGTGTGTAATACGACCTCACGGACAAACTTTGAGTAATAATACTGAGGATAATTTTTGTTAAGGTGCGCTGAAAGCTCCCTCATGAGCTACGCATCGGCTTTAGGAGCGCATTCTTAGCATGAAGTGTGCGCTTTTAGTCCTTACCCGTCCCCCTACACCTCTGCAATAATGTATTGTTAGTCTGTGTGTTGTCTGTCTTATCATCCCTGTCGCACTGCACCTAAGGTTATCTGTGATGTGTGGTGCGGTTTCATTCCATCTCTTTCCCACGCTACACTTCCAGGTTAGTTGTTTTGTGTTAATTCAGAACATATTTCTGGATGTGATCGACGATATACCACTTGCTGTATGCAGGAATATGTTTTCAGCATGGTGGAACCCTACCGCACTTCAGTATTGATGTACGCGCACATCTAATGCCATAATTCGAGAAGCTTTGAACTGAAAGAGAAGGAGTTGTATGGTGAGCACGGTCTCACATTTTAACGCCTCTTGATCTTTTTTCTATGGGAGCGTGATAACAGTAACCTGTACGTCACCCCAGTTAACAGCAGAGTAAAACTAATTGATCGACAGAAATTTCAATTGTTTAAAAATGGATGTTTGCACGTAGCAAATTTCCAGAAAAGGAATTTAATTTTTAAAAACATTTAACCGGATGTCTGACTTTTTGGATGTACATCTTCTTAGCTACATTTCAACGAACATATTATGTTTCTTAGCAAATAAAAAATCTCTTTATGTGACTTATCTTTCCTTAAAGTTTGTTGATGAGGTAGTTATGGTGTATAGAAATCAGTAAGTCAGATGCTCATAAAGTGAATTTATTTAGCATAAATGAAAAAGTAATCTATGGATAATCATCGTATCATATATATATATATATATATATATATATATTAGCATAATAATGTCCAAATGTTCCAATGTTTATAGAAATGACTATAAATTACTTTTGGGACGTTTGCTGTTAGCTTAGATATTAATGTTGAATGCAGTGCCGCAGAGAAAAATATTCAAAATACATGTCCCTTTGCAATGCGGAAATTTGTTCATCACACCCAGAGATCTTTTCCCCTCAGATAATATTGATTTTAATGATTTTATTATTTGGTTCTCAGTATTACTCTTTAGAGCGTATAAAATACGACAAGTGAGAAGCAGATTATGGTGAACATTAAGTAGCATAAGGGATTTACATATTTTCATAAATTATTAACATTACTAGAGGAAACGATGCTAATAAATGAATTATTTGACACTCAAATCATATATTATGAACTGGACTGTACCATAATATATTATTCAAGCAGTTGTTTTAATATAACATTTCAACGTTTTGTATAAAACTACTCTAAAATGTGTTTCATACATATGAATTTTAAGGTCGTGCAACTTATTTAAAGCATTTATCAATATTGCGTAAGCACTGATGAAATAAAACGACATATTTCAGTTTTGAATGACGTTTTATTGAATTTATTTGTGATGGCAGCTTGCATGTCTTGAATTCCATGTGTGTAACATCATGTTGACCATTTTAGTATTTTGCGAATATGTCCTATGTCTTGTATCGTTTTTTAGGAGCATGAGCCTTTCATAGAGATGAGAGATGCAATTTTCAAGGTATTGAAGAATGATTTACGCGAGGTTCTTGGACTTGAAGGTATCGTTATTCTCCGAAGTATTTTTAAAATTACCAATAAAATGTTTGCAAGAAGAGTTGCTCAACATTAGTAAGTCATAACTTAATAAGGAATGTACAAAAACAAAATAAAATATCTTAATGGTTTCTAGTTATACATTTTGCCCTAACTGTCGAAACTGCATAAAATAATATTTAGGCATTTTATCGGGAATTCGGCATGAGTATGCCAACTTTGATTACTTCACCGATTGGCTAGAAATTTACTACTGCTTGTGAACCTTATAGATTTTTACTTAAATGTTACAATTGGTTAATGCAATTTTTTGTTTGACTGGTTAGGGGAAGCTAAAAATATTTTAGTATTTCTGTGTTAACGTAACTTACATCGTACTAACTTGAAGTTTCAGATATTTTATTTATTACAATTTTAATTATTCTTAAATAATAGAAAAAGAATTATCTGTAAAGTTTATCCTTGTAGGATACCATATTTAATTGTTCCTTTGCATGAATGACAGTATTACACCTGGACTGATCATCGTTTGTACTCGTGGTATGTTAAAGATATATATATTTAAGTGTAATTATTGGTTAAATAAAATGCAGTAGTATAAGATAGTGTCTTCTGCTGAAAATAATGTAGAAGACCTAGTGGATTAATGTTCAATACACCAATTTTTTTCTTAATACTTTCCTTTCGTTTAAATATATTTTCAGTTGTTGAGAAGTATGCTGTTTTATGCATGTGCTTTTTGACTGATTATAAAATATATAATATATTTGCTTATATAGGTTTAAGAATATGGTAATGATTTTTTTTCGTTTTCTAATGCTTTCTGCGTGTAATCAAGTACGTTTTTCTTGAAACCATGTCGGAAATCTGATATTACTTTTCACTAAAAGAGAAAAGAAAATTGCAACTGAACTTAAAAACCAGAGATTGATCATAGAAATAGCAGAAAGAAGGGAAAGAATGCTACAGACTGAATAGCGACATAAATTAATAGAAATAATGCTACATCTGTTGAGTAGAATTTGAATTTCAAGTACATACTGTTAGCTCATTGGTATGGATGTGCGTAATATATTTGTGTTACATGCATAACAGGATTTGACACTTATAATGATTATTAACAAAGTTTGTTACAGCTAACAACTACAACCAAAATGATATTTCGTTGGGAATGCACTATATGTGTGAAGATGCAGACAGGTCTGTGATTAATGCTGCTGCAAATCAAAACATTTTGATCAAGTTTGTTGCAGCTAACAAATACAATATAAGTTATATTTTTGTGTAATACACTGTATACATATGTGTGAAGATGCAAACATGTACATGATTTTTGCTGATACAAATCAAATCTTTGTTACTTTCATGAATTTTAACCTGCAAATCAAAAGTTTAATCAGGTTTGTTACAGCTTTCTTGTGCCTAAAATTACGTATTACATTTAAGAAAATGCCCAAGTTTATACAGTTTTGTCTATTTACAATTAAATTTTTAGAAAGTTAGCCTGTACGCAATACTCCAACATAGTTTCCCAGTACTTTTAATTATGTATTAAATAAAAAGATAATTTTTCTGAGACAGCTGTCACAATGAAATAATCTTAAGAACATTCAATATCTAATAAAAAAACCTCAACCGATGGTTGGTATCAGGAGGAATTACCACTACATAAATATTTCCATTTTTATTACTAATTACTAAATTTCAGAATTTAAAATTAGTCGGCCATTAAAGTTAACTAAAAGACCAATAATATATGTATTGTTATATATTTCAATAAGAATTAAGAATCATATTTATGAATGAGATCCTAAAAACAAATAATGGAAAAGTAAGAAAGTAATTATTTCAATCCTATCATGGGATACCATTATTCCTACAGAGAGAAAGGAACAGTTTTTTTTATTCATTTTATTTAAGGACGCTCTTTAACATCTCAGGTCATCAGGGTCCCATTCCATTCCGGCCGTGAAACGACCGACAAATTTTGCTCAGAGGCCTCTTCTTTCAGGTTTGAGAAAGTAACAGTGCATCATAAAACATTGATATGGATGTGCAACAGAAAGTACTATGCTTATATTTTATAAAGAGATATAAAATAATATCTCCGGGATTTAAATCAATACTTTATGTATATTTAGTTGTTCCAAGTGCATTTAGCAACATGAAGAACCAATAGACTTTTCTATTTATAATGCCTTAAATGAGCATAGTTTTAACATGGTTTAATGATGTTTTGTAAAAATAATGATCACAGCAGCGGAGAAGGTATCTTCTATACTGGAATTCCATGCTATTAAGTTCATAATAACACTTAAACGTCGCTTTCGAGCAGAATACGGGAAGAATACACCCACAGATAAATTGTCCCTACATGGTATTTGCAATTTAAATCTCTTTGTCTGGGCAAGAGGAAGAAACTGTGAGTTCTTCTATATATGCAGTCAACATGAATGGTGTGTGGTGACAATGTTACCACATAGATGTATATAGTTGGGTACTAATACACGTTGGCCATTAAAATTGCAGCACATTGTGCGTGTTCATAATAGCCATGCGGAAATGGTGTCTGCCTTCTCGTTCGGTTGTTTGAGTGTCCGTAGACATTCGTCTTACTTCGATCTACTAATCTGGTATTCGTTTCGCTGAGAACGCATTTCGTCCAATACGAGTAACATATCCCTCACTCTCGGTATGCCACAATTCTCCCACGATCATATTCAGACACCTGCTGGTATCGTGATTTCACAAGTCATACTCGTTTCTTCCGAGAAATTGTAGAGTCAGTTCAACGTGTTTCTAATGGCCGTTAACTGTTAAAGGCCAGCACTGAAGGACAGTCGTGGATTGTACAAAACACTATTCCCCACTCTACATACATAATGAAAGTGGTAATAACAGATTGCATTTAATTTGTTCTATTCTAAAGTCAGATGAAATATTTGGTGTGTTCACAGATATACATGATAGAAAGGAAATAATGGGAAGCGATTCTGTGCTATGATTATAACATTTCCTAATACTCTTTTGGGCATGGCGTGTTGCTTGGCCAAACAATTAATTGCATGTTTTGTACCATGTGCTGTAACATGTTAAGGCATCGGAATCCATATATTCTGAATTAAATAACGAACGAAGACAAATAGATGGAGAAAATGATATTTGTTACTATTTTTATACCTCGAAGTTTTTTATGAAAACCCACCAGAAATGTGTATGTGAATCACTTAGGATTGCAAAATTATATTTTGCATCACTACCATAATGTTGATGTTGAAAAATATTTAAAAGGTTATTAACTTATTATATGCAATATTATGAAATATTGAATTTGTGCAATTAGTGCATTCTAAATTTATAAGTAAACCATGCTGAACTTTAAGAAGCGTTGACGTATATGTCTCTAGATAATATTTATTCTCCCGAAAACTACACGAGACAGAGGAAAAGTATTTGGAGTTTTTTAATCCTACTGTTAAGTTGTATAACCAACTTTACTTATGGCACTGAGTACCTTTCCACTCTGTTATAAGTTTATAAAGGAATAATGAAATGTGTCGGTCCTGGTGATGTAGTGATAACCGTACTTGCTTCCTAAACCGAAGATCGAGGGTTCAGTCCCAACCAGGGTCGATGGATTTTTTCGGGCGTAAAAATTCGAAGTATGGCTTCCATCGAAAGGAAAGTACGTAAAAACCTCAAATGTGAAAGAAGGGGCCTCTGAGCAACATTTATAGGCCATTTCACACCCTGAATTGAATGGGACGCTGATAACTTCAGATGTTAAAGAAGATCCGCAAATAAACCAGTCAACAAGTGATGTAATCTAAATTGCGAATGCGCAAAACATTACCTAACATGCACCTTTATAGCTTTTAAGGATTTTTAAGCGGCCCTTCTAAACAGAATCGAACCTGGTATTTTGTTTTGCCAACAGAGCCGTCGTTGTATCTAACGGCAGAACAATAAAAAAATTGTCTAATAGCAGAGTCATTTACTGACTTGCAAGTGTTCGGAATGATAGACGAAGAGGTGTTTTATATGGCGTTAAAAAGAGTTGATTTTAAAGAATCTCTACTTCCCATCTCCAGCACTGGGGACAATCAGAATGTGTTGCAAAAGAAATCCATAATGGAGGTGATTCTATGATGTTATAACACGGTAGAGTGGGTTGGAAGTCCCTGTGGCCAAGAGGAGGGAGGGGAGGGAATGTGCGAGGCGCCCGCCTCACTGCAGAGGGTTTTTAAAATTCGGCCTCTTCGCATTTTGCATAAGGATGAATGTAGCTGTCGGTGTGGGCCCGTGTCTCCCATACATCGCCCTGCGGCCCTCCGGGGACCCATACTTTCCAGCTCGCGGCGTTCCACTCAAAGAGGAGCCATGCAATCCAACGCCAGGAAGAACTCATCTCCTTCAGCGTAGCAGTAGCAAAAAATAAAGTAGCCCTCCTTTAAGGAATTAATATAATCCGCAGAGATTTTTCATCAATTTGCCTGAAATAGTAATATATCTAAAATGCATAATCCAAATTCGATATTTAAATACCAGTATTTAGATGATAATGTTTATGCTTGGGTCTTTAATAAAACGAAATATTGGTAACAGAAGCTGTAGATACTGAAGTGTGAAAATAAAAGAACATGCATCTGCAATGAATTAAGTAGGTCATTGTAAGATGAACCTATCGTTCACTCAAAATAATCTAATTTCTTTTCACAGAGGTGGCTATCACTACATTAGAGTTCAAAATTAGTAAGTTAACTATAAAGGAATCGATTGGAGTCCCAAATATTGGAATGCCTTTCAGAGCAAATCATGATCTCTAAAGTTGGCAAAAATCCGTAATCTAGAGAATATGGTCAGGATATCAGGAGCACTAATCTTCACGCTTGATAATGTGAGGCTGGTTACTCTCGACTGACGTTCGAGTGGTTTTATTTTAATGATAAGTTTATCCGAAATTAATGGTTGGTTGTTCAACAATATCTTGTTAAATGTTCTCATTGCATGTTTGGTGATTCATTATTGGTAGTCCTAGCCCGGGATTCTGACTCCTTTATCGCAAAAATTAAAATCTGCGATCCTCGTTCGTATCCGGCTTTTTCAACTAAATTATAACAGATAAAATAATGAAACTTTTGAGTTCTTTCAACATGTTGAAATGCTTCTATAGATAATGTTGATCATAATTATATTTATCTTCAATTTCTCCGCCATAAGAACTTGTTGAAACAGAATTCAAATCATTTCTATGCCTTTCATCCTTATATTTTGCCAAAATATCCCTTTTCTTCTGACGAGCATGAAAAAACGGCGCAGTGTAATTTTTTTGTAATCATTCATACTTAATGCTACTTTGGTGGTACAAGATAAAGATATTTCAGAGATTTGCATCTCAAGCAGCAATGCTTTATTTATGAAAGCGGTTTCAGTACATTTCAGAACTGATAACTTTCATAAACTGTAGGAACACATTATGATCTATCTACTCTTGAGTAAAAAGGGCGTAAAACACCATTAAAAATCTTGAGTACCGGTTTTCCTAAGCAGTTTTATTGGTCCGTAGACAAAATACGGTTGAACAAAAGTTGCAGAAAATCTTGAGTTTTGCACCTTTTCATTCAACATTTGTAAAGTATAGTTAATAATTTCAGTTCTGTTTATCCCCTCGTGCGTTGAATGAGTTTTTTGCTGATCTTCATAAAGTTATATGAACAATAGCTCTAATTGTTTCTGCTTCAGTGGGTAAGTCAACATTTTAAGGCACTGCAAAATGTACAGCACAACAAGCATACTTAAAATACAATACATGAAGACACATCTAAACCTATAATGCTTTTGTATTACGAATATGCTTAAGACTCTTAATTGGGATTCATTGGTTTATGAGGAAACATTTGGTTAAATTAAACGTTCTATTTTCATAAGCAATTTATGCAATATGATAACCAAACTCGGATATGGTTGTGAAGATTCTGAGCAGCTGTTCACATTTTAGAAAATATTTGTTTTTGATTCTCTTGTATTTAAAGTAATTAACTTTATTAATTTGGGGATCCTATGGTTACATATTCTAACTTAGTATATGACATGAAAAATATTTATAAATTAACAATAATAGACAGAAAGGGAAAAAAGAACAAAAATAATCTCAGTTTCATTACATCGTAGTGTACTGTTTAAAGGTTTAAAGCTCTTTTTTTAGTATAGCATGTATATGAAATACGAAGTGATGTTGGCACAAGTCTGTCAATCTTCTTAGAAAAGTATATATATATATATATATATATATATATATATATATATATATATATACATACATGATTATCAACTTTACAGAAAAATGCAATCATTCGGAAAAATGGATCCAGACAGCAATTATTCTAGTTGGAATCAAATCTTAGCCCGCAGGACGAGAAGAAAACGTTACATCAGCGGAATCTGAATATAGAGAAGCATCGTTTCATACTTTCTGCAACTTATTTCCAGATGTTTACTAAATGGGTTCATGTTTGAAAGGTAGCGTATGAATATTTACTATTAACATTTTAATTAAATTCTTCAGTATAATTTTTGGGTGATGGAAAATTATTCTGGCAGAAATAACTCAACAACTAAAGTCCTCAGAGGCATAATATTTTATTTCCTGTGAACTGACATATATAGTGGGGAAATCACGATAACAAAGGAACCATTATTTAGACCCACGAAAATTTAAATTTGTTTTTCTTGTCTCACTGGACTTAAAACTAGAGCTCATCATCTGAATTTTCCAGAGAAATATACTAAGTATGCCTCGATAAATAAAAATGAAACTCATTTCCTCTTTATATGTGACATCTAAATGTTTGCGCTGCCTAGCAAAGCTAAGAACTTATATTTTTAGCAAAATTTTACTAACGCGGGTGTCTTCAAGGATAGTACTTCAAAGTGTAAAGTAAGTGAATGTAAAACTGAGCTATATATTTACTATGCGTCTATCATGACCAAATAAACATTTAATAAACTAGTCACCAGCGATGTATAAAGTAATAGAACAATGCTATGTGTTATAGGTTTTCGTACATACAAAACTCATTTCTTTTTTCTGTGATCTAGATTATGACCAGCAGATATACTGAAAATTGAACAAATCATTCGAAAAGTAAAGATACGACATCGCAAGAGCGAATTCTATATTGCTAATAGCCCAAGGATATCATGTGATGCATTCCCAGTATCTCCGTTGTCTAATGATTTTCAGAGAGAGAAAAACCTAGATGAGTACTATAGTGAAATAATTACTCTTTGATTTTCCTCGTCTGTTTGTAACGTATGTGAGAGTTATTTCTTTAAAAATGGGCCTTGTTTTGCTCTTCTTTAATTGAATTGCTGAAGTACATTCTATCAAATGTACATATATGCATTATGTTTTTTGTATACTGGATTACAGCTGTAAATAGTTGCATGCGACGCCCAGATCGGTAGGGCACGGACTCGAGAACCGGAGCTCTACAGTTCCATTCCCCCCAAGACCACCCTACCTGATTGAGGTTATTACCGGTGCTTTTCTCGGTCCCCATCAATGAAAAATGCAGAGAAGTTGCCATACACTTAGGCCTGGAAGGTTTCCTTCCTAAAAGGTTAATTTAATTTAATTTCATTAGGTTTACCGTCTGTGATGGCGCAGTAGTGAAAGCGGGCGTTAAGCAGCTTTAAAAACACTTAATTGGGTGTGATATGTTTTCGGAACTATCTGTGATAAGGATATCTTGCAAAAACTTAAATGAATTTGAATTTTAAGATACTGTGCATATATACCATACATATGGAAATAAGCAAACTGTTTTGAAGATGATATTGTAGCTCTCGCGTTTTATCCAGCAAGCTATCAATTTTTCGGAATATCTCGGCTTAAGAGTACTACATTTCATGAAGGCAAACGGAAAACTTTCTTAATAATCTTATTGAATCCTAAAGCAGAATCCAACAGTATCATTTTACACAATATTCCTTCTTATTTAAAAGGATGATCCAATTCCTGCATACCTCCCTTGCCGAGTCTTTGCGATGTCTAATAATAGTAGAGCATGTCTCTGAACCGACTTAATGCCAACGTAATACAAATTATTATGCATACATTTTATGAGAACAGTGGTATAAACATAGTGAGATTATTTGATAACAATTACAGCTAGACAGACTCTTGTTTTTAAGAGTTGGATTATCTTTAACCTTGCTGCTTTCACTTGTTGAATGCCGAACCTTTCCGGTTCAGCTCAAAGGCAAACCATTCCTTACTTCATGTAGATAAATTTAATTATTTGATTTAATACAGATCATAATTTAAATTTATATCAAGCAAACGCTGATTAATTATGTGTCGTTAGTATAAAGTGCCTTAATATTTTGCAATTTTAATGTCTTAAGTAAGGCTCTCCTATTACTTGCTGTTGCATGACCAGAAATAAGATATATTGATCCTTAGCAACAATTGCATTGTAGTTATTGCCAGAAAGACCACTTATTAAAGTTATAATGTAATGTTGCTACTGGGGGAGCATGCTCATGTTTCTTCTGATACGAATTGGTTTTAAGCTTTCGTGGAGTCTATTCTACTGAGCGTTACGTTCTGTCATCAGAACCTGGCAGTGCAACGGTACCCAGTGTTAAACGAGAGCCTAAATTTATCGAAGAGTTCCAAAAACCCCAGTCATATAGGAATGTTGTTAGTAAGAAAATTTAGACGCACTGGACCAGTGGTTTTTAAAAAAAAATCGTTTTGAAGAAAGGCAATTATCTATAGAAGATGAGTATGAAGGGGAGTCCTCAATAATAATCATATCGTTAAAAAGATATGTGAACAGACAGATGAAATTTATAGGTTTTGAAAGACCTACGTAAACTATTGCAGGTCCTCTTGAAAATTGGCGGAGAGATATGTTACCGTCAATCAGAAATTATGCACAGCATTGTCTGTGTTGCTCTTTGTTAAAGGTCTCATACGAGTGATTTCAGCAAGGTGATGCGACAACTCATTGTATCATTTTGTGGATCTCACATCATCGAATAAATACCTTGACCGTTTACCACTAACCCCAACCTCTATTGTTACCAAGATGGAAATAAAAATTAGGCGCCTTGCATTCCACTTTACGGATCCCAATTGCCACAATATTTTTAAATCTTCAATGTACTTGTAAAAGATATTTGAAGGTCGGTGGCGCATACCAGAGTATGGTGTAACTGGTTACTTTTTAATTCGATATGACATCTTTGCCGAGGAATGAGGATGGCGATAAACCGTTTAATGTAACAATTTAAACCAGGGAAATGTAATTGATATCATTTTCTCGATTCTACAAAGTTAAATTACACGTTCCGAAGAGGTAATGCTTTTATGTAAAAGTAGAAAGTAACATGCAAAATTATTTGGGACAGTAATGGACTAAAGTGTCATTACCCAAAAGTTACTAAACGGGTATTATTAGACCTTTCCAAATACTGTTTATTCTTTACTACTTTTTGTCTTTTGATTTTGCAGGCACGTCTAGTGCTCTGGGACATATTGATAGATGTGACTTTATGTTAGATGATTTATTGCACACTAAATAGTTAGTGGTGTGTAGATAGTAAAATCTCTACAGCCATAATTTTAATAGGTGATAGATAAAGGATAGCCTGAACGCAGTAAGAAAACAAAAATAGGCAATAATTTCATGTACAAGGACATAAAATTTTTAAAAGGTTTACATTGAGTTATTTTCTAACAACTCATTTTAAAGAAAAAATGGCTTCTTGCTGTAGTGTTAAACATGTGTATAGAGAGAGGATCATGTTTCATGTGATGGACATTTTCATTCATTTACTAAAGCATTAAAATAATCATCCTAGCAATATGTATACTTAAATGTTCAAATTGCATACTTATAATTAATGTAAACAGTAAATAATAAACAAATTATTTTATGTTTTTACGAAATGAAATACTTAGAGAATTCAAAACAATGTACACAAACGGTACTTCATTACTTGTGTAGTTACTAATTTTGTTTATTTTTCTTAAATATAAAATCACAGATGGTTATATTTCCATGCTAGTTTGAATTTATTACTGCCATTTACAATAAGTTTTCCTATTTGCTGAGCATATCTCCGAAGGAATTAAAATTTGCATAAATTTGCAAATATGCACGGTATCCAGTTCCATAGACCTGGAAAAGAACTTTCAGAACTGGTAGTCCTTTAACTAGTATTTAAAGATTTTGATTCTTTTTTATGAAACTCAAAAAACCAATTTAGAAAAGTTTCATGATCTCCTGTTGCTCATATCCATAAATCAGAAACTACTTCATTGATATTTGTGGATAACTTTCAATAAGTAAACACATTGAAAATTTTCGAATCAGTTTTACTGCTATTGTGTCTTTTTTCTTGTGGAATAAACTGGTTATGAAAAGTTTTGTGATCAATTATCAACATTGAAAAGGCTACTGGACCACAGAGAAGTTATTCTAAAGTTTTCTTTTTACCTGCATCTAAATGAAGGCTCCCCATATGGTTCATCCTATTTAGGCCAGATTGTTAGATGACAAATGTTGTTACTTAAAGGCTTTAACAAAACAAAACAAAAATAAAAAGGAAATGATTGAGCTTTATTTCAACATTTTACATTTGTTGCTAGATAGTCACAAACTCATGCCGTATTTTAAATACGGTATGAGTCTTTGAAAGCATTTCCGAGATAAAAGTCTTAATGGATCTTATTTTGAATCTTTGTTAGTATGTTTTCGGCCTTCTTTGAAACACGGTTACTGTATAATGTTTTTCACAATTATACTTATTATCACAGTTTATTTAAAGTTATACTCCAGAAAAAACAACAAGTTTGCAGTTCTAGCTCAAATCCATTACTTCAAGTAGCACTTTCAACTGTCCTCCAACTGTGCAAATATTAAAATAAAAGGTCCAAGTATAAATAATGAGGCAAATAAAACAAATTCGTCAGCATTTATTGACATTTATCTTTTCAGGTAAAGGAAACATATGTAACACAATCATCAAATTTATCACAAACTAAATACAAAGCTGCTGATTGTGGTGGTTTTGTAAATGATGTGGCCCAATTCTGCTGTTTCGTGACTGCTCTTTCACTGTAGGAGAATTGGAGAGGGGTGGTTGCAAATTAATCAGCGAGATTACGAAGAACTCTGGATGACTTTATTTCGTCATTGAGCTTTGTCATGCCCCTCGGTGTGTTTCTATCTGAACGACGAATTTTACTTTGATAGCGCGCGGACTGCTTCGGAGACGGAAGCAGAACTTATTGCTGAATCAGGAGTAACTCACTGAGAAGGATTGAAAAATAAGAGTACCAATGCCCAACTGAAGATGCCCAACTAAGAGCGAACTGGGCTAAGAAAAAAAACTGAAACAAGCACACTTAAGTGCCCAAGTAAGAATGAAAGCTGCGGAGGATATCTCCCTTTTATATTAATTTTAACTCATGATGGCGTCGCTTTCTTAGCTCACACGGGGTTTCATAACCAAATCCACGGAAGCTGAACTTTTAAAATCCTCGTTTCTCATAGGCGAGTTCCCGCTCACCTTTAGGTGCTACTCTTAAAATTTAGAACATGAACTCTCGTTATAGCCTGACACAGAAATGCATGTCTGGGAAACTGGTAGGATTATTGCCGTGTTACGGTACCTCGGCGAATGTCTAACAGACTAACAGGTTGCTTCGCCACAAGGGAACACAATAGTCGTTTTTTCTCGGGCAGTCGGCACCAGCGTTTATCGTTTCTTTTGTGATGGACAGCTAGGTGGCTCCAAGCAAGATAGGTAGATCTATAAGCATTACTACAAATGTACCTTCTTTATACGTACAAAACTATTTTAAAAAAGTATCTTAACCAGCACATATGCATTGTTAACTATTAAATATTTACATAAACTCACATATCTATGTCTTGGTGTGGAGCGGGATGCTAGAACAGTTCAATGGTTATTTAGTTTTGAATCATAGAAACACAAAATCTCTTAGCGTATTTAAAAGCCATCTCTAGAAATAAACAATTAAAGGTGTACTGGTTATGACCTATAATTTCCATGGAATATTACATATATTAGTGCCATTATACACAATTAAACAGTACAAATTAATTTTCACCGTGCTATTCAACAATTTTAGAAATGCTTCTAACCTTTACCGTATTTAAAATTCATGCTTTAAAAATTAATTCATTTATAAATTTATCTCATTTATCCAGTACAACTGTACACAAAACGTTCGCGTGTATAAGGTATGATCCATTTGACATTAGAACATCTTTGACAATATTAACAGGACAATAGGCATTTATATTATGTACTTTAGTATTTATTTTAGCACATATTTTAGGAATAGTGTTTCTGTGAGGTATACTATTGAAAGGAACAATATATAAAAATAAATTTAACTCCTTTAATTATTTTATGCTTGAAGCCTTTTTGAGTTAAGGAAAAATACTTATAATATCAATGTATATGCTTGAAACAATTACACAAAGGACATAGAAGCAGAATTAGTATGCTTTACAAATTATTGTGTTAAAGATACTTGAAATGATCAAAATAAAACATAATTTTGGATGATGAAAGAAAACTTTTCTTCAATTATTTACTAAAGGTATATATAAAAATAGGTAATAAAAATAAAAATTACAAATAGATAATACACATCTGACTCATATTGGCTAATATCTGTAGGAGTCTGTAGGTTGTATAAAATGTTTTACTTTTAATTTTACTCTCAGATAATATGATAATTTTATCGTAGTCAGCATTCTATAGCAATAACCTGAACATATGCACCTACCTCGAATAGATAAGTCGTCACAAAGTTTTTACTCTTTTTCTTTGCACTTTGGTCAGTTAATGTTTACTGCCTTCAATACATTTCAGAAATCATAATGCTATTATGCATAACACCAATTTGCATTTTCATAATAAAAAGCTAAAATATACGTGTGCTAACTGAAGAATAACACATGTGATTTGTAAGATTGCAAAGCAGAAAATATCCTCTTAGCTGAATGTTAGAAACTTGCATTGCTTTTAGGTAAGGAAGGAGATTTGTTCAACATGTATAACTAATCTAAGCCAGCGATGAGATCCCTCTTTCTAACTGTTATGATGTTAATCTGATACTCTAGCTATAACTTTAATGATCAATAAGAGTTGGTAGAAGAATATACTTTTGGAAGATCTTAATTAACATTCAATAGCCACCTTCTTAGCTTAACGGAGCGCAATTTTAATTCGTTTAAAATATCACTGTGCTAGAAATCTAGAGCGAGCCATGAAACAGTATTTGCTTTTGGCTCATTGGCATGGAATTTCGATCTGTTCGTTTGGCTGAATGGAATTTTTCCCAAAGTTTTCCTTCAAAACTGAAACATTCAGAATAGTTGTGTTTGTCACTCATAGGCACAGAATCCCTCAGTAAATTATTAATGTCTTAGTCTGCTATATAGTCACGGTATGCGGTTTCACTTCAGATCTGCATATAAATGCACGAGTGATTATAGTGATAGAAATGTATGTGTCTAAGTTCCATTACACCAAAATCCCGCAAAGAGGATATTAAATAGGAATGGAAGAAGCACAAGGACATCAAATACTTTATCCAATTTGACTTGAATCTGTGGTTTGTATAATACTCCGTTATTAAATTTTGAGATCCAACAGGAGTTTGAAATGGTAAATCAGTGTAGAGGAGTTTAGGTAAATATGAAAGGAAAGTGATACATTGACATTTAAAAACTAAAGCACTCATCATTATCATGGGTTAGTGCGATTTCGATACTTCGTGGAATTACAGTGGTAGACTATTCAAGCACAATGTCCTGAGTTCATCTCCTCTGGAAAGTATAAATTACGGCATAGCAATTAAAAGAAAATGAATAACTCCTTCTGTATGCCGCAACGGAACTTTATTTTTAATTTTCTTATAATCAGAGCAAATAATGAAGTATGGAAATGTTTCACATATTTTTTGTAAACGCCATTTCTTGTGATTATGGCCTGCTTTTTGTACTGAAAGATGCACTACTTACAAAAGAGAGGGTTCTTCTATTTTATATGGTTAGAATTACAGTAAATAAAAATTCCAGTGTAGCATTTGGTGATATTAACTAGTTTTTAAATTGTTTTTCATACTGTTGAACTTCTGTACTTAAACGTTTAATAGCAGTTTTTAATTGGCGAACTCAGAAAAGCTATCATAATTTGAAATTTTGGTACTATATTGAAATTATTGCATGTTACTAAATATAGAATATTTTACTTTTTAACATAAAAGCTTATATAATGTGTATGTACTCATATTTCGTTGAAACAATATTGTTCAAACTTGAGATCCGCTACGTCCAACTATACAGAAAATAAGCATTTAGAATTTTGGGTACATGTAAATATACATATATACATATGTATACATGTATATATATATATATATATATATATATATATATATATATATATGAGGGCAGTCGATAAGTTCTCATCTCGACCATAGACTACCATGAAATGGGCAAAATAATTGCTTCTTGCTTTGGCAGGTATATTTTAGACATTAATTTGTAAGATAAAATAATTTATTGAAGTAGATTATTTAATAAGCCTTCTAAAGCAGACGTGTTGTGGGTATTCCACAACATGGATAAAGTTTAATATTGTGGTTGATAAGTTCTTTGTATAGGTGATTTAATGTCGAAAGAAATCTATACCATATTTATAATCATTTATGAGAACTCTTCTTCATTTTCAACGATTATAAAGAGTTGCTAATCAACATAGCCGCACCAACCTAGAAGATGAACCACGCAAAATATGTACATAAACGAAACAAGAGCAAAATGGATTCATTGGACAAATGCATGAGAGTATTAAATGAACGGCGAGTCAAAAAAGCAAGAAAAGCATGTTGCTGAGGCTATAGGAACTTCAAAGGAAAGTATAGGCGGAATTTTACATGAAGAATAGGGCCTGAAAAAGTTTTGCGCGAGATGTGTGCTTGCTATCAACAGATCAGAAACGTATGGTATGAAAACATCGCCAAAGTGTTTAGAGCATTTTAACGGCAACATAAATGTGTGTCAAATTATAGCTGTGGTCCAACTTTGAATCTAATAGCAGACATCAGAATGGAAACAGCAATCAAAATAGTAAAAAGTAGCCGGTGGTTCAAAGTCTGCTTCATTTGTAGGAAAGGTTCTTACATCAATCTTTGTTTGTAGAAGAAAAACAACTTTTATCAAGCTAAACGCACCTGATTCCAAATTTTTTGACAATGGGAAAAGTGAGAGATTTGAAATATGAATTGTTGTTTCACACACCCTTCTCCCCAAATTTAGCTTCCTAAGACTTCCATCTGTTCCTAGAGCTGAAGATTTTAGTTGCCGGTCAGCTATTTCATTAAAGCAAAAGATTTCGGCCGTACAGCCGTATTTTCAAGTTTTGGGGAAAACTACTTCGGAGACCGGTGTGTAATCGCAGCATCATTTGAATAAATGTATTGACCTTAAAATAATTAGTTAAAAATAAATAAATAAATATTCAAATTTAAAAAATATTCTTTGCTGCCAGGCCGAGAGCCTTTCAAACCAGCCTTATGTATACCGTGCCCTCATTTCGCTGCAGTAGTTTGCTTTCCTTCAATGGATTCGCGATTATCTGTAGGACTGGAATTGAAATTCTGCTGAAACAGGAAACTTGAGCTTGCTAAATCATGTAAATTATGCCAGTTATTTCAGTTGTATTTCTGCAGGAAGCGCTTGTAGACTTTCAACTGGGCATTTCTGTATTGCGGAGTTTGCTGAGAGTAAGATATATGTTAGAGAGAGGATATTTATTTACAGTTATGTGCAAAAGAAATTGTACAAGTACTGTAGGAGAGAATTTCGTGTCAAATTTCGGGAAGTGCAAATCAATTTTCTTATTCGTGAACTCTAGTTTAAACCCAAAATGTGTTCATTGAAGCCGAGGCCAAAAAAAAAAAAAAAAAAAAAAAAAAAAAATGTTTGATGAAATAGACTATGGATTGAAAACTTCTCGTCGAATATCCTTTAATACGATTAGCCTTGCAAGTTGGTGCATCTATCGACAGTGCGAATAAAGCCACTCAGCTGCTGCATGCATATAAAGTTACTGCTGTACTTGAAATAAAACCCATGTATATGCTGCACTGAAACAAAATATCCGGGAGGCAATTTACAATATTAGGGAGGAGGAATTGCAGCGAATATCTCAAACTGTTTTCAAAACAATTCAGACATATCTCTCATCGGAGAACAGACACTTCGAGCTTATGGTGAGTACAATATTAATTACTATTGATTGCTAATACACAAGCAAAGAAAAATAAAATGTCCACTATAAGTTCTGATCGCATAATATGATTTCCCTCCTGCAGGTGGCAAGGACGACATGTAACTTTTCCTCGGCCAATATCTGATTGCGTTGCGGAATGAGAACCATGTATATATACATATAAATATACTAAATAAGGGTAGAAAAATTACAAGAAAAATGCTCATATTCTAATTAGAAAAACTGATAAAGACTCATGTAGAAGTAGGGGAAAACTGTATATATATAATATACTATTTGTGTACTTGTGAAATGTCACATTGTATACGTCTAACGTGAAGACGGAATATACGGCCTAATTTGGAGCATGTTTCCTTATTCATGTTAGACGAATACTATGTGACATTAAACAATTATACAAAGAGCCCTCAGAAAATCGCTTCTTCATGACTTATTTTGATTTTCCAAGGTTTTGTTGATCTTTTTCTTATAAATGACTATATGAAAATAGTTTTGAATATCAACATTTTATAATTGTCTATACGCATTTTTCTTATAATTTTGCTTTACCAAAATCTAAGAGATTGTAGAATTATTACTTCCGTTACACGCATTCAATGTGTTTTAGTTTGACTATGAGCAGAGTCGAAAGAGCCCTTTTCATGGGGCCCCTTGATGTAGAATCTTGTACTATACTGCTGTCTGGATGCTTGTGGAATGAAATACGGAGCGAATTTCCAAATTTAACCCCGGGCGGGAAGCCTAGGCGGTTTTTATAATCGGATAGCTGCAGCCAAATGGCTAATTCATTTTTTTCGATTTACTACACGTATAAAAGTCTACTGTGCCTTCTTTTATTTTTATTATTATTTTATTTCTCTGAGTTAGATGCAAGAAAGAACGCAAGCGAAGCTCCGTACCCAAATTCGAAGGGTGTTCCTCCCTCCTGCTTGTACATTAGGGACTGGTAATTTCCCCCAAGATATGTTCTGCAAAAGAGAGGGTGCTCGGCTAGGTTTCATGCAATAATCATACCACAACTTTTTGTCGGTATATGAAGCGCACCCTTCTTTCCTTGGGGTTGGGGTGCCGCTTCTAAAATACAATTAAACCATAGCAAGAATAATCCTGCGGGCAAGTATATAGTCGTCAGTGTAATTATATTATTTACTTCCTTTCCTGTATTCTGCCTTAACAGACACATATATAGAAAGCAATGCAGAGATTCTCGGCATGACTTATAGTACAGTACCTGAGCGATATTGATAAAGTAGTAATTACAATTAATTATTTTTATTTCGAGATTAGATCCTTATGTATTGAAAAGGAAGGGTATATTTTCAGTAAGCAGCCAAAATAATAGACGCGTTTCCGAATATGTCAATTAGCTCTCTTTGAGCTTGATACGAGCAGCACAAAGTACTGGGTGATTTATCCTTCGCAGACTTCTCCATGTGCAGTTGAATTGCTGTTTTCGCCTCATTCTAGCAATTTAAAGTCATCCCAGGAGTTGGAGAGGAGGTCAGTATGTGTTTAACTCTAGGAACGTACGGAGTTGACTTGTGTGTTGTGCGACAGTGTATTAAGTGTTAAAATGGCGGCGTAATACAGTGTATTAATTATGTTAATATGACCCAATTCAAGTATTCAATTTCCCAAAGAATATTTATTTACGATCTCTACGTACTTACAGAATCGGCTCGTGATATCCAGAGATTGTTCTCAGAGAAATTTTCTATTTTAAATTCCAAGTTGAAGTTCGATTCACAGATTGGTAAATACATTTCATGAAACGAGAAGTGTCCTTGATAAAAAGGGTACACAGCTACGGACAGAACTCATAAAAGAAACGTTAGAGAGAATGCAGTACAAGAACTTAAGTCGGGTGACCCTGAATCCAGGAGTAGATCTTGAATAGTGTGCATGACGGAGATAATGGCCTTAATCTAATGTTATTTAATAACGAATCTTAGTTTTACCTAAGTGGATATGTTAATCACACAACAACCGATACTGAAGTTCCGAAGAACGCAACCTACTTCACGAGAAACGCCTGTATGCTCATAAGACAGGAATATGGTGCGCCATTAGCGGTGAGAGAGTATTACGACCTATTTTTTAAGAAACTATCAATAATGATAGTTATGTGCAGAATATCTAGAACCCTTTTTACGTAACTACTTGTGAGGGAACTTGGCCATTTTCCAACACTACTTTGCAACGGCAGATGCAGCCCATGTCTCCTTCGATGCGATTCATGAAATATTCGACATAGTCATCTATAGCAACATATGGCCCACTTGGTATCCCGATTTCCCCCTGCGATGTTTATCTCTGAGGGAAATAAAATAAAAAAGTGTACAAGACAAATCCACACACATTAGATGAACTGGAAAATAACACTCGTGAAGAAATGCCTTCCGTTTCTCAGAGGAAACTGCAAAGAGAAGTGGTTAATTTTATTTAGCCGATGCCAGAAATATATGGAAAATAAGGAGGGGGCAGTTCCAGAAACTTCTTGCTTGATAATGCCTATAAATTGTATCTTTTAAATGTTTAAGAGTTAGTAACAATTTAACGCTATAAACATAGCTGCTAAATTTCTATTGCCGTTCACCGCGGCGCCAGCTTGAACGGATTACACTTGCCTACCCTGAAAAAGGTAACTAAAATCTCTATGCTTCAGTGGGTTCAAAATCATCTGCATTATCATTGTTTTTAATCAATTTATTAATTTACCAATTGTATGGAACAATAAAAAGTTTGTTCGCTGCTGGAGAATTACTTATGGAGATTTTAATCAGTAGTATTTTCAATTTTTCATTACATATCAAAATTGTTGTGTTTTGCAGACGATAGGTTGGGATTATGTCTATGTTAAGTGAGACTTAGGTTGAGGATAAATATCACATAATGTTCATCGGATACTTTCATATGTGTGTGTGTGTGTGTGTGAATAAAGAGAGGGGGAGAGAGAATGTCACTCTGCTGAGTTAATAAAGCTTTTTAAAGAGGGGTTTTTCTTTATCCAAACCATTAATCTACCTTTAAGTTAGTTCTGTAGGTTCCAAAGAGATATTAAAATGTTCGAATTGTAAAAGTTATGACCAGAGCTCGGATTTTTGATGACATAAAATATTTGAAATAAAACCAAAAAAATTACCTAAAATGACTTTAAAAAACATGATATAAAACATCTGAAAAATGGTTATAAATGACTCAACTATGTAATTAAAATGATTTAATCTTTCACTAATTAAATTTTGGCAGTGAAAATAATAGAATGCTTGCCTAGGGAATAAGGATTAAGATCCGACTTTCAACTTGTACTTATATCATCGACCGTCATGTTACTTTGGTCCTATAGATGCATGGTGAAATAAGTACTATTTTAAATATTACTGACAGCAAAATAATGCAAGTAAATTATTGCAACTGGCTAAAATGAATTATTCACATTTATTTTTATTATTATTATTATTATTATTATTATTATTATTATTATTATTATTATTATTATTATTATTATTATTATTATTGGCCAGAAATGAACATAAAATGCCAAAAATTACCAAAAAGGAGTAATTTTTTTTTAAAAAGTGACATAAAACTCTGACCTAAAACTTGATATAAAAAGCTATGACAATATACAGAATAAATTTCATAAATTTCGAACAAAATTTCGTATTCTGGATTCTAGTACCTAAGAAGCAATGTGTAATGCACAAGGAAAAAAAATAGGCGACAAACCACAAAAATCAGGGTTACAGATATGCCTCTGCAAGTAAACACCTATTCGTAGTCGTTTGTACTGGTGGTGTAGTGGTAGCCATACTTGCCTCCTAAACCCAAGATCACGGGTTCAATACTTGCCAGGATCAATGGGTTTTTGGGCGTAAAAATCCTAAGTATGGCTTCTTTCGGAAGGGAAGTAAAACCGTGGGTTCCTGTCGTAAATTTACGATAAAGAACCTCAAGCCTGAAAAATGAGACCTATGTGCAAAATTTGTCGGCCGTTTCATGCCCTGATTTGAATGAGACGCTGTTGACCTGAGATGTTAAAGAGCGTCTGTAAATAAAACAAATAAAAATTCATTGAAGAATCTTGGCAATAAGGTGTAAGTTTAGCTGCTGTTAATAGCCGCACTAAATTGCTATGCAGAGCTGGATAATTTCCACTGGAACCGTCCTCTCTGAATGAGAATTTTTCCAGTTTTTTCTCAGTCCTCATCCTCTTCAAATTCCGGGAGATACACTAAATTTAGGCCTGAAGCACTTCCTTCCTAGTAAAAATCCTTTATCTTTTCATCAGGGTCTACTGTCTGTAACGCTTCGGTATGAAAATAAGCTTTAAACATTACAATAAATATAGAACTGGTTAACACTTAATACATTAACCAATATTTTTAGTATAGCAAAATAATTTAGGGCATCTTTATTCCACTTTAAGCCAATAACTAGTATTGGAAAGATGATTAAAATGTTAAATATCAGAGCTGGCAGCCGGGACTACAACATAGATCTTACCGTGCCAATGCTGTATCAGTGATGTTATTATAAATATTTGAAAAAACTGAGCTATAAATGCTAGAGCGAAATGCTTTATTTAAAAACCATTTAATATATTTTATAAATGATTTTTTAAAGAATTAAATGAAATATTAAACCAAAATAAACCACTAGTTTCCAAGGCCAACCAGTCTTCCCAAATGCATGTGACTACAAAGAACAAATTTAAAAGCGTAGCTAGGTTTTATATTTGGTGGAACAGGACCCATTCTCTGTCTGCCTTCTGGTACTTTTAGTTAGGTACTTTTTGTGTTCTTGTTTTAGGTAAGTAAACTGCTCTCTGCCCCCTGGCTGAACATAATATTCGAAAGGCATGGAAAAATAACACACTACAGTTTACGTATATAAATAATAAATTCTTTTTTAAATTTTTCAATGCAAGTTATGGATTTTTTATTTATTTATTTATTTATTACTTGTTTGTATATTTTATGGTATCCAAAATCGTAGAAATGTTATAAAATGTAATGGTACGTATTATTGTAGTATTTTGTGTTACAGCTTTTGCTGTTATTGATGCTACGTTTTTGAAAGCTATTATTATTGTTATTATAATAGCATTTGTTGTATTATTCATAACGTTTTAACTATTTTTAATATTTGTTAATGGATTCTTGAATAAAATTTTGTTCTAATCTTTAATATACAATATGAAAAATAAGCACTATCTTGGGAAAAAATTATTGCAAACAGTTTTAAGTTGGGAGAATATATATTTTAAAAACAGTATGTATTAGCATATAGTGGTAAATACTATTAAATTGAACTAAGGGGGTGCTCTATACATAACAATTTTCCTTGAGGTTAGAGAGAAAGTACCTTGATAGATCAGGAGGGGAGGATGGACTGCGGTGTTGACCCGTTGGCTGCAAACGACCACATTTTGATTTTTTGTTGATTTAGTTTATTTATGGATGCTCTTTAACATGTCAGCTCATCAGCGTCCCATTCAATTCAGGGCATGAAACGGTCGACAAATTTTGCTCAGAGGCCTCTTCTTTCATGCTTGAGGTTCTTTTTGGTGCCGCAAATCTACGGGCCAGGATCGAACCCGCGATCTTGGGTTTAGAACCAAGATTCTTCGAGACGGAATGGATGATATGCTACACTAGTGAATTCGGTGTCCTTGCCGTCTACTTTTACCTGCTACTCATCTTTTCTTGATTAAAGTTAGCAGCTTTTAAATACTTACTTCCAAAAACTCCTTTCCTAATTTATAGGTAATTTCCTCTAAACATTTATAACATTATGGTCATGGTTTTGAGTAGAATGATAGTAAATAAGTTTCGATATTTCTTTGACACTATTAATCACGTTTAAAACAACAACAGAGTTAAGTTACATAATATTGATAACATTCCTTGATGATAAGGTAATCTACAGTGCACCTGGCCTCTTTATTAAAAAGTCAAAGCTTAGTAAATATCATCCATTATTGCCAGATGATATGAAGAACAATGCAATCAGAGAAATAGAATACTAGGGTTGTCTGAAGAGTTCATGTGCGTCATTACCTAATCCCATACGGTTATGTTTGAATTCAGAAGCACATTTTTATTGTTAAATGTTACAACTGTTGTATGAATTTTCTTTGACGTTAAACCATCGTTTACAAAAAATTATATCGCTGCGCGACACTCAATTGTCTGGTTTAAAAAACTGTATTAAAATTATTTGAAACGACGACTTTCTATTTTAAATTGATGCTTAAATTACATATAGTGCCACAAGCCACAAAAAGTATTTAGCCAACTCTATAGCCACCTATTTTCAAGCCTGATGTATTTTCAGACCGACATTGTATATAATTATACATTCAACAATTTAAAGTGTTTTGAACGCACTATACACATCAGCAACAGAACTGAATTAATCTACTATTAAAAAAACAACAACAAAACAAAACAAAACAAAAACTCTCAAGTAAAACTAAATTCAATAAAAAAAAAAAATAATGGTCATAAAAGTAATGTGTAGTGTTGTGATTTAAGCAGTAGGTTGTGTGTTTATCGATCATCGAGTTGTGGTGAAATATGCAGCAGACATAAACTGGCTGGAAATTTTTTGGAACAGGGGTAGTAAGAAAAAGGAAACAAAAAACAGTAACCCAAAATAACAAAGACTGTAAAAACAAAGCAGTGCTAATTCTGATATAAATAAATAAAGAAAAATAAAAAAGTAATACAAAATAATAAAAAATATGAACACAAAGCAGCGCAAAATCAGATATAAATAAATAAATACGAGTAAGGCATTGAACTGTATAATAGGAAAATGATAATAAAATACATTTCAACTTTCTATTCTCTCCTTTTCCTTCATATATTGTTTTTTCTGTTCCTCTTATGCAAGGGAGGAGAAAATGAGTCTTGGTTTTATATATAACTGCTAGAAAATACTAGCATAAGGTCGTCATAATCCTAATAACTTTTATTGGTTTTCGTCATGGTGTTTTTCTTGTTCAACACGTTTACTGTTTTGATCTAACGAGTTTTATTAGGATGCTCATAAATTCAAATGGACTTTATACCGGATCATTTTCATTACTCATTAAGTTTTGCATTATTGTGATTACTTTATGAATGCAATCATAAAGAAACCAATCTGTTATGTTACTGCCTACACGCTCACGAATGTTAAAAAAGATATTGCTTCCAGCCGATGTCTGAAGTGAACTGTAAACACGAAAGAAGTGTTGAATTAAATGTCATGTGAACTAATAAACGAAGAAATAAATAACAGCGGACCTACTGAAATTCAATAATGGATGCTCCAAACTTTTATTCACACAAAGAACCGGAATATTGCCCCCAAACTTCGACATTCTGGATGACACCCTTAATTTGAGAACACATTCTTAAGATCTAACAAAGGAAACAAATGCAATAAATGCAATTAAAATTTTTAGTTTTAAAGAACTTTACAATATCTGAATTTTTAAAAGCAACAGAAACATTTGACGTAAATGTAAAATGAACATTTTGACAACCCATTGTGTGAACTAAGTCGAAATTATAAGCAAATGCAGCATATACACCTTGTATGTTGTACAAAATTAGCAGTCAGGTTTTGGGATTGATATGTAGCTGACAGTCAGAAACAAATTTAGAATCGATTTATATTGCAAATAGTAATGACAATTATGCAATTTTTAAAATCTATTGCTTTAAGTTCGTCACAGGGAGAGGGAGCGGGTTGTAGCAATTTTTCAAAAAAATTTCCTCTTTTGAGGAGCCACTTTTCGAACCTAAGATTTGATTAAAATTTAGTGTAATGGGGTAGCTCAAAATTATTTTTCTCCTAAGTTTTCCTTGCATTTGAATTTTATCCTACAGGAAATTGAACCCAACGCTCCCCAATTGCAACCGAGCATAATGGCTCAGGTGGTAACGCCTAGACTCACATTCGGATGGGCCCGGGTTCAAATGCCCATCGGGTCGGCCAATCTGATCTTGGGATTTTTCGTGGTTTCCTCTCCTCATTTTTTTTAATAACACTCACTCAAATGGACGTTATATTGTACGATTTTAGGATACACTCAAATAACTACATCTGTCGCATGGGCCTTACGGCTATACATGTTAATGTCGTCCTTATAGCAATCAAAAGGGTCATACTCATAAATACGTACATACTTATATTACATACATATATAAACATACATTCATACATATATGTACATACACACTCGTACATACACACATACCTACATACACACATCTACATGCATACATACAAATATACAGATACTTCGATACATATAAGTTTTCTATTCATAATTTAAATACAAATACATAAACATGAATGAAACCCTTACTCTTCAGCCCCCTTCCCTTCACTCCCACCCCCTCTCCATCCCCCCTCTTCATTATGGCCATTAACTTCCGTTGTCGGGTCTTCTGTAGAAATATTCCCAAATTGTGTGAGTATCTCGCATGCGCTAACACTTCCCGGCATATGTTAGAATTTTTATTGGAATTCAGAAATTGCGGTGATAGATGCTTATTTCTTGAAATCTCCGTTTCCCTGCATTCTGCCAAAATATGCCTCCATGTATCTCTTTCTCGCAACAATGCGCAAATTCTTTCCCCGAAAGCATTGACTGTTTTGCTTCCTTTCCAAACCCCTAATCTGAACCATGCGAGACCACTTCTTTCGTCTCTGCCACTGATATCTAGATAATTTCCCCTCCCCCACACCGAATGTATTTGAGCCTGCAGGTTCAGCGATACTTTTTCTGTGCATTGAGACAAAAGAATATTTACTTTTCACAAAGTTTCCGCTTTTCTATTACATATCGTTTAATTCCGTTGATTCTGTTATAAAGTCGGAATGCCAAGGCAGAGTGGGCTGGCGCGATGTTATGACGACTGTTTCAGCCCCCTCGTCTGGTATGGAAGCGGAACATCTGAGGGGCACGAACTACTTGGAAGGCCTCCACCGGCAAGAGAATGTTCTATATGGAAACATGTTACCAACACGTTCTACGTCCACGATAGATTTAGATCCTGGTCTCCGGTGACTACCAAACCTTATCCCTTCCTCCTCTAGGTGCTGTAAGGGGTATAGGTAAAAAGAGATGTTAGTAGGGCTCATACCGAAATACCCTCCTCCGCCCCAAACGATCCAAACCCCACTGGAGAAATAGACACTTTAAGGCTAAGCTGAGTAAGCTAGTGACACTGCTTTATATAAGCTAATGTAAAATCGCAGATGCTTAAAAATCAGCATCTCCTTTATACCCATAAGTATGTTTGCTTCCTTTCACCTGGTTTTGCTAACATCCTCATGTACGTTGACGGTGATCTTCCCCTCACGTAAAGTCGGTCCTGGTGGTGTAGTGGTTACCATACTTGCCTCCTAAACCCAAGATCGCGGGTTCGAACCCGGCCAGGGGCGTAAAAATCCTAAGTATGGCTTCCTTCGGAAGGGAAGTAAAGCCGTGGGTCCCGTGTCGTACATTTACGGCACGAAAAAGAACCTCAAGCCTGAAAGAGAGGCCTCTGAGCAAAATTTGTCGGCCGTTTCACGCCCTGAGTTGAATGGGACGCTGATGACCTGAGATGTTAAAGAGCGTTCATAAATAAATCAATCAAAAAAAAAAAAAATCAACCCCTCACGTAAAGGCCCGGTGATTCCCTTGCTGTAGATGCAGCATAATATGTAGTAAGAAATTGAACAATTTTCAAGTAGAATATATATTCTGCTGTTAATAATCATACAGCATACTAGCTTCAAATAATTTAAATAATCATCACCAGTTATTTTCAGAATAATAATATTTATTATCACCATAGTAAATTTTGATATCTAGAAACTACATTACTGAAATATGCTTGAAGAAAATTAATATTTAAAAACTACAAGAACCATAATAATATATAACTATAATATCATTGATTAATCTAAAAGTATAATGTTTCCGGTTGATGAGCATAATGTTTGCAAATGAAACGTTTTCAGGCTATATTTTTATGTAACATTTTCTCTTCTTTTAAGTAAATGCTAATTAAGGGCAAGTAGTGTAATAAGGAGAATTGGGAGCGTTAGTCTGTGCGGAGACTTCTTATACCCTTTCTTCTAAAGATGAATTACCTCTGCGGTGCCGCAAGCCCCATCTTCCAATAGTTCACACACGCATCAAACACATTGCATTGTAATAGATTAATTTATACCAGACCTATTTTAAAAAGTCATATCCCTTCAAAAGCATCATTCCCTGAGGAAGCAACTGTTCTCATCCAATTTGCAACTGTGTTCATAGAACAGAGTCACCATTGTTAGTTAAGAAAAATCAAAAAGTACAAGCTTAGTGCTGCACAGGGCATAGATTGAAGCGGCATTGCCGAATTCACTCCTCATCGTAATCTTAATTATTAGAATCGTTAGTATCATAATTCTTATAATTAACACAATAGACATGTACCTTTTATTGTATGTATTAATTCCATTATCCCCAGTAGTATTGCTCAATTTTTTGCTAGTGCGAACAGTGGATATTTATGTATAATAATTTGAGTAATCTGGAAAAGTGTAATGATGTATATTTCCGTATATTTGTAGCTATACAGAACCTGTGTAACAAGTGCGTGCCCGATACCCTTACACCAATGTAAAGTCTCTCACAAAAGAAAGAGGGTAAAGCCAAGATTTTGCTTTGTAATAGAAAGGATGCTATGCCACTGTCCGTTCTGTTAAAAAGACCTTCTAGAGGAAAATCTGTCGTTTATGTGAAAGTTACTTGTGCGTGGGAATAGCAAACAACGTTGAAGTTTGAACCCAAACCGTCAACGTTTTAAATGCACTCGTATAGGCAAAGGCCTTAGGCAAAATCTGTTAAAGGACGAATCAGGCAATCCGTATAAAATGCCAGAGTAGCCAGTCAGAGGTCTGGATTCCAATTAAAGTTCTACAAGCTTCGATCTGCAAAGTTTGCAGGGATCTAAAGCGTTCTAACTGTTGAATTTCAAAAAGAGTACAAAGAAGCAATGTTGTGCCTTCAGCGGCATTCTAAGTTGGACCGCCGAAGCCTGCAGACCGTATTTTTCTAAGTTTTAATTAAAGTCTTACGTAGACCGCGATAATTTTAAATATAATTTTGATCGCAATAGCCGCATAATTTCAATTTATCCTTGTCTGTGGCAGATTGTGTTACTGCAAGTGTAATTTCAGTAGAGATAAGACGCAGGAATTAGAAAGTCAAAGTACGTGTGAATAAGTAAAGTTTATTTCCGACAAGTGCTAGAAGTGCTAAGAATTATCCTATAGTTTTACGCGATTTAACTGGTTGGTGTAGAGAAATCGAGTAGTGAACATTAATTAACGTAATATTCATGCATTCTTCGTATTCATGGTGAACGATGCGGCACTCAGGGACTTAAGAGAAGATTACTATAAACTGTGTACACCACTTATCCATTGATATGTCATCTTTTACTCCAACAATCCATCTCCTTCTGCCCATTGACCTAGGGTAATAAAACCAGCATATCAACCTGAGATCATTTATTATTCCTACCTTTGAACTAGGCAAAATAATAATAATAATAATAATAATAATAATAATAATAATAATAATAATAATAATAATAATAATATAAAATGCAGCAGCTGAGGGATCCATGCGACTATAATCCATGAGATGGACTCAACAGCAAAGAGGGAACATGAATACTGCTGGCCCAAGTAATAGCGACCTGCATTTAAATCACAGGAGGTGTAAGATCTGAATCAACGACGTCATATCCAACCTTTTCCACGGCTTAATAATTATAATTGATTTGATCAAACTAATAATAATTAACTCCCATCCCTCCAAATAAATAACGTTCTAAATTGACGTTACCCATATGGGGCTTAAATGATCAATGCTCCAAGACGACACCACGTGATTCTTCCAAGATGATGAGTATGTGTTAAAGTCAATAGGTATCTTGGTCTTTGCGAGAACAGAAGTCAGGCATAAAGGAGATTAAAAATGTGAAAAAGAGATGAAAATGTAAAGACACTGGTGAGAGAAGGTGGAATAATATCAGGGAAGCAGAGAGCACCGAGAAAACCTAAACATTCTCGACCTTGTGGATAAAAAAGTTATCAAACTGCAACTCATCATGAATTTGTAAAATTTATTGATTCTGTGTTACATATTCTTTATCACCGTCGGTTAACTCATTGCTACGTTATTATAAAAGCTTCCAAACACTGATTTGTCTCTGCAGATAACTAAAGAAAAGAAGTCGTCTACAAATGCCCATTAGCAAGATAGAGAGGGACACATTTATCCTATTGGTATGTTTACGGAAGTAGTAGGCGATCCTTCTGTTCGCACACTGCAATAAACCAGATATGTACAATTTTGCCAATCACTGGACTTGAAATTCTCAAAATATTTCCACCCGCATACTTTAGTACCACTTAATGATACCAATTTAACTTACCATACACTGCCGTTAGTGTCAACATCATGTCCAACTTATACAGTTTGATATTTTAGCAATTTTATTAATTCCTACTTTATATTAATTTTTTCTTTATTTCATCCACTTATTTATTGGTACTCTCCTAAGAATCCAACCCTATTGTCTCGAAACTAATTACGGAACTATCATTACATGATAAGAATGCAATGCATATGCCGTTGCATGCAATGTGTGTTTGCTGAAACTGATGGTGCAACTGATGCCGCGATCTGAGTATACTTCAAATGTAAGTAAATAGTCTGCTATGTCATGGAATGGGTAACTGATATCGTGTTGACAGCATGAATATTGGAGATCTAGGAATGACTTCCAAACAATTGCGTTACTTAATCTAAATAAGCGAATTGCGGCATGGGACCGCATGTCAAAATCATCCAACCAGCCGGAGCCATAGCTCAATTGTTGGCCTACAGAAGTGCAGGGTGCAGTTCGGCATAATGTAGTACTTAGTTTTTTGTTTGCATGGTTTAGGGCATGAAATTCTAATCTGTATCGTATTTATACAATAATTATTTACTGTTCTCTTTAAGGTGTTCCTCATCTGCATTTCTTTACCCCCTCTTTCTTCAGGATGTTCTTTGGGTGGGTTATTCTTCGTTCCTCATTTTTAGTCGCACACACGTCTACAAGGTGTTTTCTCGTTACTTTCTTTTCTCCAAAAATTCTGTTTCTCTTTTTATGTTTTTTATTCCAGTATCTGCTGGCTGACGTTTTGTTTCTGCACCTAAATCTTGCTATGACAATATGCTTTTGTTTGTACCCTGTATTACTCCGGTAATCTGGAAGATTCCCTGTCTTTGTTCTCTTGTAGGTTTGGCAGTACTGGGTTTTCTGGAGCTTGTTGATTATGATTTGTGGTGTACATTCACATTCCTCTTGCGCAATTTGTCGAGAATGTTATGGTTTAGTTCACACCTCTTTCAGATTTCTGCTGACAAGTCGTTTCGGTTCAGGTATTCCCGTAGTTTCTCCTCCCATTCGAATATTTTTTCTTTTCTACCGTCTACTCTAATAAACTCATTTTAACAATCAAGTTCGTTAACTGTTGTCTGACTTTGTTTCAAATTTTGCTGCTCGCAATCCTTATTTTATTCTTAAGTAATATCGTTGGGTTTTTTCCAGTATGGTATAGCTTGGTGTGCAGTTGTCTAATTCCAAGATCCATCTTATGTATAATATTTTGATATCTCCAACTTTGGATGCTGCGAACATCTTCATATCTCCAATACTAAGTGATCAAATATCATTATCGTATTTTTTTAGTCATCCCCAAATCTCTTTTTCTCAATGCTTCATTGTGATTATTACATTATTACTGGCTTGCGTCATGTTTTTTCTTTTTTAAACTGTAAGGTTTAACTTTTTCAGGTTGAGCATTAGGAAGGTTTGGCCAGCTTCCCGTTTTCATTTATGGTAAAAGGGAGATTAATCCCCTATTCTTAAACAGCAAAACAATTGCCTAATGATGTAATTGGAAAATGCCTTTCCGAATGTGTTGTGTTTATGTAGACTATGCTTCTTCATAAGTTGAGCCGATTTCTATTTTAATCCTTCTGTTCCCTCCAATTTTCTTTGTGAAAATGCTACAATTTCAAGGAGTGAAAAAACTATATTCACTTTTCCTTATCCTTTCTTTTTTGTAATTTTGTTTGCAATTATAAGTTTTCTAGCACCGAATTTGTAATATACGTTAATAAACTTTTATTGTCTTAAAGATAGATGATAGTTATAGAATTTTAATGTTCTGTAAATAAATTAGACTTTATAAAGGTAATACTCATTTGCTACCCTTCAGAACTAATAGGGCAGTATTTTATTAGAACTTTCTTCAAAAAGTGGGATGTGTAACCAAACCCACCAGCTGCATTGTCGGTAAAATACGTGAACTTGCAGACTGTGTAGTCTTAAGGACAAATTAAGTTAAGTTGAATTAAAAATCTGCCATACCCCCCGTCACCTTGTTACGTATACTGGGGCGTGTGTTTACAAATTTTATCTTTTGTTAGTCAGTTAGATTTATACATAATACTTTTAAGGATTATGTTCTATAATTATATAGAAACAAAAAAAAAACTAAACTAAAAAATATGGGAACCAGTAAGCAAAATAATAACTAGTAGCTGGCTATTACTTAAGCTAACGAGAAACATGTCAATATACTCATATTCAAATACATCTCAACTGTTTTTCTGTATCATCTATCTGCTATAGGAAGTCATGTTCCAAAAATGAGTTGCTGTTTTTAACTTTTATTTTTCAATAGTGCTTAACACCCGTTTTTATTACTGAGGCACCGCAGGTGATGATGATACATGAAATGATAAATTGGTGCGGTAAGACAAAGAAACTCTATCGTTAAACAATTAATCTCAAAGGTTCTGAGAAAAACATGGCGAATATAGGCTGCGATTCAATTTCACTCCACGTGGAGCATGCATGTCTGTTGTTAAATTCTAGACTACCATTGGCTTAAGGAAAATTATTATTGGTATAGCAAGATAAGAGAATTTCTATCACTTAATTATTAACGACTCTGAAAAAAAAATGTCGCGACGCAATTGTTATCTACTCAAAGTAAGCCGGTGGGTACACGATGAACGCGGCAATTATAAGAGGTTAGCGCAGGCTTTATTTATGGGCTATACCTGCCACGCATGTACGTGGTATTAATCTAGGTTCAGTTGTCTTGTGTTTCGTTAAAGAATTATAGATTATTCCCCTTCTTGTATATATAACATTGTATGATAAATTATTTGCTCGCCTTATAGAAGGAAGAAGAGAAAAAATATTAACATAACCGACGAAGATTTGAAGCTCGGGGCCTTGGACATTAAAAAAAAATATTTGGAAGAATAGAATAGATTTCTTGGGTCTCTCGTTTCAAAAGTATTCATAAAATTAAAAGCAGGAAGATAACAAAATTCGTTTCAAGGACAATCGTAAAGGAAGAAGAAAAAGACAAAGTTGCACAACTTTTTTGGAAACATCTTGAGTGCGACTGTCAAATTATCCCCCTTCATGCATTTATAACACTGATCATAGTGGTTTAGAACGCGAAGTGACAGCAAAAAGACTGTCTTTTATAGGGAGAAATATGTTCATACTGTCGCACAATCTATAAGTGCGCTGACTCATTCATACATGTTATGCTCATTATTAATATGAATGGATCTATTTTTTCTAAATTATTTTGTTGCACTGCAGGAGAATACAGACAGTTTCGGGCCCAAAGTTTCAAGGCAGCCGTTTAAGGTGAATAATTTAATTGTGAAAATAATGAAATCGGGAAAAATGGAGAAAATATAGTTCAAATCCTGATTAATGAGGCCTTATGCCCTGCTCTAAAAATTATTGTGCTGTACAATTTGATTCCTGTACGAGTAATAATGACATTACATGTTTTCAAGATATTTCTCCCGGAAAAACCATTGAAATTCTGCAGATTCCTCCTGGAACTACAGGGAAACTTCAAACTTTGGATAAGTTTTCCTTCCGGCAGTGGAAATCTTTCATCGTCGTCTAACTGAAAATTTGAGACCTAATGAGAACGTTCATTTCAAGGATTTTCAGCGGGACAGCGTTTTGAAAATGCAGTTATTTATTCATGACCAAATTTCTTCCCCGCGGTCCCGGGATATGTTTAAATATTCATGGTTTGCAACCAAATATATAACAATGTAGCCCCCGAGTTCATTGTACCTGTTAAATTCTTTCTAAAAACCAGTGTGAGAATATGAAGAAGATTGTGCCGCGATTATTTGTTGTACATGGGGCCGAAAGAACCTATGTTTTAAACACTGCATCGACACCAGTCACTTAGTTTTGCTTTGCTTTCGTCCCTGCAAGACACTAACAGGAACGGCCGATCGTCTCCGCGCATCCGGAACGCCGGGATGCAGTTAAGGGATGTCCAATTCCCACTTTTCCACTGCACCGATCCGACATTTTCCAGTTTCGATCTCGGGTGTTTGCAGTTGAAAAGAGCAGCTCATTTTTAGACCATGGACTTCTTATAGCACGTAGATGACACAGGAAAATTGCTGAGGTATGTTTCGATATGAAGGTAGTGACATGTTCCTTGTAAGAATATTTGCCTGAAATGGAACGGTTCTCCTATCTATATACGGAAATTGAAATTGCTACTTATTTATATTTTATTGACTTCCATATTCACTATTCTTTAATTGATTTTAAAACGACATTTCTCTTTAAATTTGGTTGTTTATTAATTCTTATCCTTGTAATATGGATAATTTTAAACCTCACCTTATAAACTACACCTACTTAATTATATTAGAACATTAAAACTTTTAGCCTTAAAGGTGTTTCTACTCTGCCTAATCTTCATTGCACTCCACTCCACTCCACTTCACAAAAACAAACAACCACTAATTAATGTTTAGATTCTATTTATTATTACGTATAAAACTTGTTCACTAGATCATGTGCTTACTGCTCTTCACTTCACAATCACTTTACTGTTTTGTCTTCTTCCCGGCATCATATCTTACCTCTTCCAGCTAACTAACCTTCTTCTGTACTCTTACTTCCTCTGTCTTCATCCCGGTCTCATAACTTACATCTTACAGCTCACCTCCTGTAATCTTTCTTCTTCTAAGAAAGAAGGACAACAGTAAAAACGAATACGCGAACAATACAAGAAGCAAAAGCGTTTTTGGAGAAACTGATGAAGTTGCGTGATACATTCTCGTCCTTTTCTCATTCGAGAATAAAGATGCTGAACAGAACCTTTTTTTGCAAACTGTTTCACTAATGAATTTTAGGAAGGTCTATTTAAGATTTTTCAATTTGCTGATGGGTAGAATGACATAAAAGATGAAGGGGCATGTCTTTATTTTTAGCCTACTTTCATTATTGTCAGTTCAGCTAGTTTAGCAGCAGTCATACTTTTTTGTAAATTTTATTAGCGCCCGTTTTATGAGTACTGCTGGGGCGTCACAGATGGTAGACACTGATGATATGTGAGATGAAATGACAATTTGAGAAAAGATTTTTTTTTTAAGGAAGGAAGCGTTCCACATCTAAGTTAGGTACCACCCCGGCATTTGTTGTTTATGAGAACTGGGAAAACTCTGGAAAAAAAAACTCAATTAGAGAGAAAGATCCTAGCAGAAATCAAACCCCGGACCTCCCACTCACGAGCTTGTGCTTAAACGACCTGATCTACTTGGCAGTATTGGTACATCTCTTGTTTATTGTACAATGGGAACTACTTTCGTAACCACACTAACATAATCGATGTTCTATCATAAAGGTATCTCTCTCTATCTTGCTGGGGCACCGCTACGGGTGGCCGAGTTCGTTAAGGCGTGGAATCGTGAGCAGGAGGTCTGGGGTTCGAAATCCCGCCAGGACCGTCATCCCTGACTGAGGTTTTTTTCAGGTTTTTCTCGGTGCTCATAAATGGAAAATGACGGGAAGGTACCCTAAACTTAGGTATGGAACGCTTTCTTCCTTAAAAATAAATCCTTTCCTAATATATCATTTCATCTCATGTATCATCAATGTCCAACCCCTGTGGTGCCTCTGTAGCAAGAACAGGCGTTAAACGCCATTCATTCATTCTCTATTTTGCAGATGGGTATTTGTAAACGACTTCCTTGCTTTAGTCATCTTCAGAGACAAACCAGTGTTTCAGAGGCGTTGTAGATTTTATAACGGCGTAGCAATTTATTAACCCCCGGTGATAAAGAATGTGTCTCACAGAAGTTACGTACCACGATAGTTTTTCCTATTTCTCCTTCTTACTTAAATCAATTAGGCACCAACCCTCTTTGTGGTTGAGCACCAAGATCACTTTCAGGAAAAAGAAAAACGATTTGGCAATTTTACCATTCAGAAAATTGAAAATGTAGGCCACGCTTTCAATAATACTTTTGCTCACTAAGCAGTAAATTTAAACGATAGCTGACTTTGGCTTAAAATAGAACAATTTCTCTTTCGAAATAAAATATGCATCATGTGCACGTAGGATGTTTTTCTTACTAAATTTGACATAAAATAGTAAATGAAGCAATTCACGCTGTGCGCTATGCCATAATAAAACAAGACCTTCCCAGAGAGATAACATATTTTATAGATCAAACTATTTTAAAAATTAAGCATTAAATCTTGTGTATTCATAAATAATTATATTGATATAATAACTAATATTGTTTCTCTTCACATGAAGAATCATTGATTTTCTGCTAAAACCAAGTAAGCCGTACCTGCTGCCTAACATGTGCTGTCCCGTTAATGATACGTATAATATAACACTTAATCATCCATTACTGACTCATGTCCTTAAATACCGTCTTAAAGAGTTATCAGCAAAATGCATTATGAGGTTTAAATACAACGTTAGTTTATATACGATTAAAAGCGAGGACTAGACACACTTTGGACCTACTGCAAAGAGTGGTTAGTTACCATTATATGAAGAAACATCAGCAATGAAACCCAAGAACGGAACAGCCTGATACATGTATATAAGCATCGACTTGATCAAAAGCATAAAGCAGGAGTGAAAGCAGCAGAAACTTTCCAGTTACAAAGCAGAATCCTAGATGTGCCTGTAGGTTTACTGGAAACCGTCTATGCAGTACTAGTAAGATTTACAATGACATATAAGGCAGTAATTTGGGAATGGGAATAAACTGCAAATCAAAAGTCAGTGAGGAGGTGTTTTCTGAGAGGAATTTTGAAGCTGGGAAGGAGCACAGAAAATTTCGGAATTTAGAGGTAATTCGGAGGCTACAACGAGATCATAGAGTGTAAAATCAGAACAGCGAAACATTGACTGTGAATTATTCATGGATATCAACCTTTAATTAGAGCAATTTGCTACCATGCACAGCTAATATAATTCCGATTCACAAGGAAGACATTGGCTTTGCCAAGATTAAGAATATGATTTAATATATTTTAAATTTGCGTGTCAATATAAATCGATCAATTTAGTGAAGAACAGATCAATTTACTAGAAAACAATTTTCCCCCAACTGCTATATTTGAAGCAGATTTTGCGACCCTCTGTAAATTCATTTCTTATAGTAATTTTAGTGGATATTCATCTATCTGTAAGCAAGTGTAGCTCGTATATTTTCTATCAGATCTTAAAAATGCTATTATCTAACAAAATGGGATTCCCAAAACTGATCTTTAGCAATAACTTTCTGAAATTCCGACAACTACTGTCGCAATTAACATTTAAAATTTGTAAACTGCCAGACATAAATGTCTCATTGTTTCCTACGTGACTCAGGATATGCATACCATTGAAAAATATAAACATCAACTAGCTGCTGGTCATCACTTGACATTGGTGATAGTTCTGGCATTTCTCTCAAAATAACATCCATATACTTTCGGTTTTATCTTCTCATGTTATTATTTCCAGTAATACGCTGAGTTTAAGATTTCAAACTGGCGGGGTAAGCTTTTTTTTGGTTAATGGGATGGTCTATATTGCTAATAATTAATTTAATTGCTATAAAATATAGTTATTTGTAATGGTTATTGATGTTATATTGTGTTGGTGATGGTAATATTCATGATCACATAATGATGTTGATGATGATGATGATGATGATGATGATGATATAGTTCCATCGGTATTTAGAAGGTTCATCTAAGAAGGTACAAAATCAATTTCCATACTCAACAGATAGCCCCCTGCATGGGGTCTCGGTCGGCATCCACTCTACTAATTTTTTCTGTCTTATTTTTCCGTTTTACTACCTGCTGTCAAACAGGATGCTCCAACATGTGGCCCAAGAGGTGACCATGGCTACCTAAGAGGTGTCCAAAACTTTCCTTCACTAAGCCAGAACTCATTTTCACGTACATATCTACGGTAATTACATTTTGACAGCGTTTTGAAGCCACATGTCTTTGAAACGACGAATGATATGAATTGATAATTGAAGAAATGAACCCGGGGGCTGCCGGAGTCTAAGTTATCTGAAGTTAAACGTTTTAGTTGCAGAGTAGCTTTAAAAAATACTGCGCAACTTTTCCATATCAGAGCTCGAATCTGGGCTCACCAATTGGCAAGCAGGCGCTTGGTGCCTAAATCATGACGGTGGCTGAATCTATAGGTTGAAATTGTGTGAATTAACATTTGATTTTCTATATTGTGATAGCTTCTTATCTCCAATTATATTGGTTAATACATTTATAAAAATAAATTAAGTAAACATAAAGAATGATAACAAAATAAACTGATCATACCTTTACAGAATCAAATAACCTATGGATGCTTGAGGTTAGAAGATGCTACAAATTTTTATACTTTGTCCTAAATGTTATGACAGTGTTATTTTATGGGAAACATGCCAATAAAATGTACAAAATCATAACAGGAAGTTGCTTTAAATTTTAAAATTATTTTGAATTCTATAAACATGAAATTCAATATTTTGCATAGTAAGTAAACGTAGCAGCCTGCACTGGAACCGTTGCAGCAAAAACATCCGGTCTTAAACTAGGAAATAATTTGCAATGAAAACACATATAGCTCTCCCTATTTTTGTCTTCAACATTTGCTTTAATGTCACGTCAATGACCTCGGCATAACTCTGTCCATGCACGCAACTGGAATTGTTAATGTCAGCCAGTTATTTTGTTCAGCTACAAGAGGGTTAACCATGAACTGTAGGGAAGCTAAATTCATTAACTTTTAATTGAATATGAAATAATATTTTCTAAGTTAGAATAGCTGCATACCTTTGAGTATAAGTAATTTGGATCAGGTGTAATACATTTTCGCCTTTTTCTGAAGGTAATTAGGTCCAGCATGAAACTATTGTCAGACGCAAGAATAAAAGAATGAACAAAATAAGAAAACTATAACTTTCGCTTTTTGTTGACAAACAAAAAATGTTCAGATGATACAAGTTGATTCAGCTGGCTAGTTTTGTTATTTAGAAGTTTTAAAATGTTTACCAAAACTAACCATTGCAAGAGACCAAACCTTCGATTGTACTTCTAGCCATAGAATTTTAAGTTAACTTCGGTATTTTGTATTTACAATTTTAATGAAATTCGAATATAATTTTAAATATAAATTTGTTGTACTATTTTATTGAACTTACTTATATATCATTTCCTAAGCTGCAATGTTAACAGCTATTGATTCCATTTCTTTAATAAAACTGTGCTAAACTTTGAATATACAAATTTATTTTATAAGAAAACACAAATTATATACGCACTGTTTAATTACAGAATACAGGCCCGAAGAAGTTTAGTGTAACCTAGCAAGGGAAGTTTTATTTTATCTCATAAGAAAGACTCTAGTACTAACTTTATGCCCCTTACTAACGATTTCACTAACACTTGGGATTTCCATAATCATTTGTAAAAATAACATTTTTCTTCTCTATTTCTCGGTATTTTCTTTTTTCGAAATATTAAGGCAAACACTTTGTAAACACCAAGCAATATGATGATGAAAGAATCATTGATGGAAGTGAGTTTAACGCTTCTTTTGAAAAAAAAATCATGGTTTCTTGAGGGATGGCTATTAAAGTATTTCTGTCGTAAAAACCTAAATATGCTCCCAAAACCCTAAAACATAAAAGGAACATTGGGTCATTAAACATTACGAAGGATTAATAACATTTTAATTTATGATATTTATTTATAGTGTTGGAGACTGGCGTTTATTTGTCTCCCTTTGAGTAAATTGTTTCTCTTGTATTTAATTTTTAATTTATTTATTAAATGCAGAAATGTCATTAAATCATAACAGGTTCTAAAAGAACTGCTGAAATTAAAGAGTATATGCAGTTGGTAAAAGGAAGGACAATAGAGAAAAAAGGCACTCTTAGAGAAAATAGGAGGTACACGGTCTCTTGAATCAAATCATCCAACAAACAATTCATGTGACAATAGAATGCTGAAAAATATATTTTGAGCCTGGTTTATATTTAACAAAACGAGTAATTCCTTTCATTGTGCACCTCCTAATAACAAAATCAATTACTAACATTATAGAAAACAGATAAAAGAAAGTTGAATTAATATTGCACGAGGAAACGAATTAGATTAAAAGGATTGTTTTAGTTCTCGCAAGAAGTGTATTTCATTATTACGCATGATACAAAACGCTTAACAGTTGGGGCCTGACAACTTTAAAGTTGTATTTGGACACAGTTACTACGGCCCACCCCCTGAAATATAAACATAACATATGTTATGAACCTAATCATTATATTTTTTGCATTTTAATTAGTAATGTGGATATTATATATGTATAACTTTAATATGTCAAATTGTATGTTGTGAAAAGAAAGGTGGTAAATGTCAGGTGTAAATGTCTACGGTAGCCCAAACAGAAACGGGGCAGAGTCAAGGAGGCGATAAACTGGTATGCATAGGGAAGGGACAAGTATATGCCACTTCTTAAACGACCTTCCGTTGGCGAGAGTTACTAAAGTTCAGGTTTTCAAATGCTTTACGGCAATGAACTCGCCAGCTGGTTGTACAGTTAACTTTAGACCAACGAATGTAAATAAATGTTTAAATTTTCAAAAAGTAGCGGGTGACATGCCTTGGCAAGTGAATTTAAACCAGCCAATAGTAGATGTATATTTTGAATTGTTTAAGCAAGGCGCGACACTTTGCGTGTTTGTGTGACCCCCTTCTGGCTTGGTGATGCCAAAGTCTATTTAATTTGAATCGAATACATAAGGAGGCGTTTGCTCCGCCGGGGCATCAGTTCTCACAGATCAGTTGAGATAACCAGCCTCTCGAGGTTCAGCTATTGAGATACTCGAAGCTGTAAGATCCACACGCCGCGACATTACTCTCGAAGTTCATGTGGTGCATGGGGACTCTTATTCAGAAATTCAGCTTAGTTGACATATTCAGTTGTGTTCATATCATCAGTTAAGCAGTTAATCAGTTCTGATCACATTTCTCCTTAACTTTATTAGTTACTCAGATCATTAGAAGTTCTACTTCGGACGCAGTTCTCCGTTCGTTTCCTTGGAAATCGCGACAGTTAAATTTACATTCGACGTAGCTAAGTTCTATCGTATGCAGAACACCAGCAGACCCAAAATATCTTCCAAATAATACACTGCTATACTTATTCAGATCTATCCAGTTGAAGTCCTCTCACAGTCCTGTTGAGCACGAGTCACAAAATAGTGGAATAAACTCCTTGGATATTGTCATGGAGCGTGGGTAACAACACTAAGCGGGCAACAGCCAATTAACGATACGCCACTACAAAATATGGTGACCAGCAGCTAAATCCCTTCATAATTGACTACTAACCTGTTCCCACCGACAAAACGGTTTCAAATTTGGTATCCGACTCGGGGTACTCATTTGAAGCATACCAAAACGCTTCAAAATGGGCTCCCAATTTGGAGCTACCATACACCAATAAACCACCTCATTTTTTATGTTCATTATTTAAATTCAAAAAAGTGCTGCACTCTTTTAAATCTTCAAAATAACTCTCACTGTTCACTAAACGTGATTTCCAGGACTCAACACTCACGACCTTAACATTATGACAGAGCTGCTAAATGATATTCTTATGCGAGAGTCACAATCCGTTATGCTGGAGTTAAAGGTGTAATTTCACATTTAAGTGATATGCAAACTGTAATTAAAATAAAACTGACTAAATTTTCGTGTTCTTGCAATGGTATAGCTCTGGTACACAACGTTTAAAGATGGCAATACCTTTTCGTTGTAGCTTAATATAAGATCTTCTTTCCATGGCTGAGCAGATGCTGATTTTGCCGTCGGCAAATTTCTGCGAAAGAGCCTTATTGCTTGCCAACGAAAAGGGTGCCGCGTGGTAAGAAATGTTTGCATTTTTTTATTTTATTATCAAATATAATAATGAACCCTGCGTCTGAACCGCGTAAGTCTTACAGTGCACCTCACTTTTGACAGCTGTAGCCAGTGGAAGCCAGTCCATTGGCAATATACCACAAGTGTACCAAAAGAAGGTGATTATCTGTTTGCCCGGAGGTGGAGCAGCACGAAATTTCTCGGGGTGCGAATTCCTTGGATGTTTCCATTGCATGGACTTGAATTCCTTCTCTGGTGTGTGGTAATAAAATCAAAATGCTCGTAACCAGTCACCAGTTACTCAAAAAAAAAAAAAAATCCCAATCTTCATTGTGCAATTCCAGTAGCCGTAGACTACTGGACCATTGCAACCATTGTCCTTCTGTGTCTGTGTTAAGCCTTGTGGAACTGAACGTGCAAACTCCCGTTTTCATGTTCAAATAATCGTGAATAATGGTGGGCTGGGTTGCGTGGCCGACGCTTGTCTGACTTCTCAGTTCAGAAAAGGTTATGCCTCTATAAGCCATAACAAATTCAGACACAACCTCAACGTTCCTGGAACACCGCGATGTTGATGGACCACCAGTATTCACATCCTTGTGTGGAGATTCCCTGCCCTGATCCAATTGTAAACATTCTTCTGAGCAGAAGCTTCTTGATCACACATCGCAGTTGAACATCTATACATTTCTGTAGTTGTGACGTCTTCTTTCCATAAAACCACGTAGTTCATCTTTGTGCATGATAGTGACCTTCCATCTTGTTCACGTCTTTCTCTACTTGACAAAAAAAAAAAAAAAAAAAAAAAAACGAACCTAACCTTTCGCTACAAACTCTGCATATAACCACCGTCTAGCGCGTGCATGGTCTAACCAGTTCATCGCCCTACTAATGGAAGTGCTCATAGATTGCGCAGTATTTGTGAACACCATTGTAAATCATTTCCGATGCCTCATACATTGAAGGCTTGTGCGAGAAAATGATTTTTAATGCATCCATGAATCCACAATTTTCTCAGTTTACAAAATGTTACACATGTATTACATGGACAAGGAAAAACTTAATTCCGGAGTAATCCAAAACATTATTGTCTTGTTCAATATATTTATCAGGAACCCTTTCACTCATGTATTTATCCAATTCACATTCCTTGTTCTGTTACATTATATCTAGCACCATCTCAATTTTTCATCAAGTGTCTACTCCTCAATTGACTGACCCGGGAATGATTACCGATAGGAACTACGATTCCTTGTTTTCCCTTACTATAAAAAATTAGCTTACTTCTCTCCGGTCAAATAATTAATTCATTCGTCAGCTAGAAACCACCTATAATGTCACAATGGACATTAAAATCTATTTTCCAAAAATCAGCAATGAAATTATAAAATCTCCATGAAACGGTAAAACACTCACATAAAAACAAATTCTCTCAATAATATGATTTATAGGAAAACAACATATACATAAATATAACAATTATTGTTCTTCTTTCTTTTAAATTTATGAAAATATAATTTTATTCCTTTGAATCCCATAAGTTTATTGATAGGGAAACAATATTCCTTACTTGGGAATATAATAGTTTGTATTGTTAACCTCTTTTTATGGGCGCATAACGTTCCACTAACTGCCAAAGTCTTTCAAGACGATGTAAGAAATGCACGTAATGATGACCCAACTTTGTCCGGAAATCGCTGTAATGTTAACCAGATATTATAAAGGAAAACTCAGAATAGCCTTTCTCAGACAAAATATTTCAACGGGAAATCGAAACTTGGCCTAGCAGTTGACAAAGCATGTGAACCAAGGCAATGAATGAATAAATAATTAACCCGGGCAAACTCAAATAAACTATAAATGAGCACTTGCGAAACTAGCGTTTGCGTAGTTAGAACAATTGCAGGTGCAAAATTACATTGAAAAATGCACGTGGATTTCCCTGTCTTATAGACAACGGCATTGTTGAATTTACTCTGCAAAATCACAAAAATAATTTTGTAGAAAAACACACAATAAGAATATTTCTCCTTTTAGGTGTCCTCGACCAGTTATACAAAGCAAAAATTGTGATTTAATAATAAATAGTAATAACTAGAGTGAAAAGGGCGTCTAATGCTGAGTAAATGCCTACAGAGAAAAAAACATGCTATTTTTTATTACCTTCCGAATCTATTTTTTTCCCATTAGGTTACATTAATTTATAGTGCGAGCAAAATGCTTATAGTACTCTGACTATTCAGCTTCCACCAAATATGAAATCGTTACAGGGAGATAAAAATGTTCAATTACTTGTTTACAGACTCTGAAACATACTTAACTAGTCACAAACCGATATTACACCAACTGACTTAACTCTACCACTGTAAAACATTTGGAGGAAGTCATCACTGTATATTGAAAAATTTGTATAGTGGCTGAAAAGTAATTTGAAAAATAATATGAAACATGTGTAAGTGTAAGCCACTAAGCAGAGTGGCTCAGGCGATAATGCTTGAGATTCGTATTCGGGGGGTCTAGGTTATTTTCGTGGTTTCCTCTGATCACTTACGCAAATGTTGGTATGGCTATTTACATTCCAAGAATTTTCAGCTCTTCCATTTCATTCCGTTGGTTACAGAATCGAAAGTGTAAGGGCAAGGTGGACGGCGCGGTGTCATGGTGGCTTGAGCTTTTCCGCCCAGAGGTACTTCCATTGGGGGTAGGCATAATGTGCCAGCCTTGTGCAAGGCTCAAGTACCCAAAGTATCCTTCTCCGCCTATGATTACCTTTCCATCCATTCAAAGACTTGCGCCTATTTAACCCTTTACTGCGCAAATAGTCTACGCCTTCTTTTAAATAGTCTTCTTCTTCTTTTTTACCGTGTTTCTCATTCTGATAGGAAAAGGTTTAAATATAAGAGGCATAAACCTCAATTTTGCATTTTAACCATAATGCATTGTGCTATATATACATATATTTTCTTTAAATACAAATATATTAAAAATGTCTAAAATGTTAAGAAATTACATAAGGGAATAATATATGGATAAAAGATATTAGAAACAATTTAAAATATTTTAGGGGACATTTGCAGAACGAGAAAAGTAAAGAATAAATATTATTTTGGAAATTTTGAGGAAAAAAAGATTATAAAACCTTGATTAATTTCTGTGAATAGATCGTAAATATATTGTGGTTCAATGAAGATTATTTGAAACAGATAAATACATTGATTAAGCAAATGAAGGAGAAATAAAGGACATTATATGGGTGAGAAAAGAATGGAGGTTAAAAGGGCAATATCATAGTTTCATACAGGATGAAAGAGCATTATGTAATGGTAAAAACAAACGAGACTTGGAAGAAAAATATATTAATTGAAACTATTCATACGGTTTCATTCCTATTATTAATATAATTTATATACGTTTTCTCTTTCCTATAATCACTATAATATTTAATTATATGTAAAATGTATACTTTTCACTTCGTATTTGTTTTATCATATGTCGCATACTGAATGCCTTTGTACAAACAGGAAACTTAGTGCTTTGCCACAATAGCGTAGATAATACAACGCACAATGAAACCTTTTAAGGGAACCTCTCTTTTGTTTTCCAGGATAAGCAAGCCAAGGCCAGTCCTTTTGTACTAAAGAATTGTTTTGGACAGGAGAAAGCCTGCATTCCCTTTAAACATTGCATAAATAGAGAAGTTTAAAATCCGAGGATGACTTGATCAGCTGAAAACACAATTAGAATTTAAAGCGACGTCTTATAAGACTGAGTTTTGAAGCTCTTGCTACCTAGCGGCGAATCAGATGAAGACAGGCACATTTAAAGTAGCCAGTAATAAGACAGGATTAGACGAAACACAATTGCGTATCTCGCGCGACTTATGTGCTTCAAAGATATGTTTGCGCTACGTATATAATGGTAAGTTTGGGCGCCGTGCCACATTCTATTCGTTTTCATTCGCCGCTCAGTTCGGTTCGTTGAATTCTCAGTTTTATTCTTTGCTCAACATCGCGGCATTTCGCGTATTCAGGCTGAAATTCGAAGCCTATACCTGCGTAGTAAACATTTGTCAAATTTTTGTTTCAGTAAATATTATATAATTCATCCGGAGATATTGTCCGATAATAAAACAGCGCGAAATAATTATACACAGCATGTCGACTTTATCAAGCACCAATATTTATCAGAAAGTGACGCTGAATAAATCATTATTAGTACCATGAAAACGTCTGCTCATTAACAATGTCAGATTTCAGAACAACAATAATTAGCGGAAATACCCTGAGTCGTTATTGTTTCTTCTGGGATGAAAACAATAAATAGGCATCATCTATGAGCAACCATCACCAGGCAACGCTGTTATAAATTTGGTCACCGACAAGTAGTCAGTAACGTTACCAGCCGGCATCACGTAAAACAGTCCTAAAATCAGAAGTGGTTAAAAATAAATAGAACAGCTTGTAATTAAACATTTAGAAAATATTTCAGACTTATAGCAATATTTGTTTAAAGTAAAAAATGAATAAATATAGGGTAAAAGAGGGAAAAATAAATTTAACAAACTTTTTTCCCTTGAAAATGGTATTATTTGTATAATTTAATGGTAGTAGGTTAGACTGAGTCTTGTGGTTTGTAATTATTGCCAGTTATAATTAGTAGTGAATTTTGTTGCCGTTTGTAAATCACTTGCATGTGGTTGTAATGGACAAAACCTGAAAATAGTCAGAGTTAGAACTAGAGGGGTTCTTTTATAGATTTGTTCTTAACACTCAATAAATAAAAAAGCATTTCTTTTGATACTTGCGATAATCATAATAATTATAAGTTTATATCATATTGTCAGTGCATGCTATATATTATCATTTCATGTATACTTTCAGGTATTTAGTACATGTAGTTCAACATAAAGAAATATTACGCGCTCATCGAAATGCTTGCAAAATTATGCATATAAAGAAATAGCCAAATGAAATTTAGAGTGTTACATGCTTGCTCACAGCACTGAGGTTTCGAGTAAGATGACAAAGACAAGATAAAATAGATAAAATTTCTTGTTTCAACTACTACAACTAGAGTGATTGGTTTTGAGATTAGGAGCAAAGTTAAGCGAATTTTATTGTTTAAATCTAAGCAAAGTAAATGACAAAACACGAGATTGAAAGGTATGGAGACGCATGACTGGAAGGTGTTAGAAAGTACAATGAATAGGTGCATGGATTCCTCATTTTCTTTTGACGATAAATTTAATGTGCAGCAAATGTCACGATAATTATTTCTTCTCAGAAAACATCTTAGAAGAAGCTGAGATGGTGAAACTCCCGGGTTCACTTACGATTCCTTATTAGGGTGTTGAAGGAGGAGCTTTCCATCACTCGACTTCGTATGGCTGAGGTGTAAGGCAGCGAATGTTTGATTTGTCGGTTTGCAATTAAATGAACAATGAGGGATGGTGGGGTATTAACTATATATACCGAATGGCAAGAAGCCCCACTCCAGTCCAGCGGCAGTCTTCGCTCTGCACACTTCGGTGAGTGTACACTTCTTATTTCTATTACTCGTACCTATACTTCAGAGATGCACATTATTGCTCGAGTATCGTATTTATAGCGTGACAAAGCAGAGGGTAGCACTTCTGTCGTTTCTTACACAAATGTACTTATTTAATTAGCCCATTTGTATTAACTTATTTAATATCTATTGTCATATGTGAAATGACAATACAAAAATATCGTGTTTTATTTTGTGGTAGGCTTTTCAATGTGAGGAAATAGCGGTGGATATAGCCTCGCGTCACTCGGGAATTTAGACGACAGGGCATTAAAACCCGACTAAAAGGAAAGGAAGCAGCCCGCCGTTAACTGATCGTTGAATGACCGCACTTAATGGTGCATTTTGTCTTCAGTTCAAAATAGCAACGCATGCAATTAAAACATACACGCTAATTTTAGAATGTAGATGTCTGTAGCAAATACCGCTGTTTTCGTAATGCTTTAAAGTGTTTAATGTCTCAAGGTAACAAGCGAAGTCCCTAAATTTGAGAACGGAATTAATCGCTAATGGTACAAGTAAATCAGTAGTGCTCCGAAGAAAGTGTAAATTTTATCTTCTGGTGCTGAGGAAAACAGCAGAGGGAACTTTTAAATTGCAGACCATACTGTAAAATGCAATGGTCATAAGTTATGATCTTCATTGCAAATACGTGTAGTTACAATAGTAAAATATTTGCTTAACCTGTTGAAATATTAAATAGATATTCTTCGCATAAGAATTGATAAGTCGATATAAAACGTTTTATGCAGTGAAATGAAATTATCTGAAGAAGTGTTTATTCCTTTTGAATTTGTTTCAAAACAATTGCATTCTAAGTAATTTTAGTGTGGGCAGCGTAAGCCGGTAACGCCCATTATTCCTTCTGGCATGGCTAAAATTGTATTCGACGTTATACCAAGCAACTGTTAGTACAATTGTAAAGCAAGAAATTAATTTGGAAACATTTTTCATGCTATCCTAAAATTCAAGTTCAATAATGTTACAAGTGTTCGCTGTTGAAATCATTGTAGGAAAAGACCTAAAACAGTATATATTGCATCATTTTTTCAAATATTTATCATTATGACATGTCTTTATGGTAAAGTATTTACATTTTTATCCTCAGGATCTCAAATGGGAAAAAACTTGACTTTTCAAATTAAAAATGCAGCGGCACTGCATTGGAAACAGTAGAATTGTTTGCTATAAGACGTTCATTAAGTCGGGCAGCAGTAATATGCTATAAATCCCTCTATAATAAGTCTGTAGCTAATTTTTTGAGACAATTAAAGCTTAAGAGAAAAATCGGTTTCTTCAGGTTTCTGTACCAGGTCAATGTAAATAGGTAGTGAAGTCATTCAAAATTACTTGTTAGGTCAGTATTTCATTCACCGAAAAAAGATGTTATTAGTTTTGATTTTGCTTTTATTGTATTAAATCTTAAGGCATTAACTCATTTGAATGGTACAGGCCTTAACCTGCTTCTACCCTAGGAAAATATTTAACGAATATATAGCCGTTAATACTTAAAGGAAACAGAAATTTACTTCAATAGTTAATATTAAGATATATTCTCTTTTATTCAGAATAATAGTACTTACACATTTTTCAGCACTTTTGGAGCTCGCTGTTCATCTGAGTTTTTTTGGCGTTTCACACAACAGTGCAAACTTTGGGCAAAAGAAATGTGCGCCACTTCTTTTGGAAAACGCCGGAGCGGCAAATGCAGTATCGAAGGTATGCTATGAAATGCCAAATCGTATTATTCACTTTTTATAGATGTGTATTATCCGCAAATATGCGGAAAAATTATTTGTCCTAGTAATTTAGTAAATATATGGATCATAAATAACAAGTTTTCATAGTAACGCTGAGAACAGAAAGCTTGAGAGCCTGCACGCGCATAAAACCTAAAGGAGCGTGTAAATTTAATGAGATGGCTGGAACCGAGGCACATTTATGGGCAGTAAAATACGCTCGAGTCAATTACTTCCCTCATTCAATTTAGTCATTTACGTTCTCACTTCCACTTATGCTTAATTTCTTAACTTTAACCTTCTAATATTCCATACAATTTCTAAGCTCTTATAGACGACGAATACGTGCGTAAATAAAGAGGTAACTTATTCCGAATCCCTTCTGCAACAGAAATTACTTCTCCAAAAAACTTTCTTAGTGTGAAATACGGTATTGGCTGTTTATTGGTAAGCACACACCTCTATTTAAGCCAGATTGACTGAAAACTTCTCTATCACTTTTCTAACTCCACTATAAATGTTCAACCATTAAACTCTAGTAACCGAACATAACTTTTAACCCATTATGACTTGAATTATAAAAAATAATATAACGAGAGGATCTGAGATTACCGATATATTCACGAACGTAGTGAGTGATGTTCATTAGGACTATTTCGGGAATAAAACAAGAATTTAAATATAATTTCCCTAAACTTGGTTTACTAAATTGTAATAATTGTATATTTGTACTTAACCTTTCCAAGCAATATTGCGACAAAAGAATGCCGACTGTCAGTAATGTCAATAGAAAAGAGGAAAACACGGGTTTAGGACTATTTCATGAACAGAATAAGAATGAAATTGATGCATATGAAATTTGCGTACAGATTATTAACACTTGTTATACTTATGTATATGTATTCTATTCAGAAACCGTGGGACAAAAATGAACGAAAGTCGACTATTACAATCGCTACCGTTCAAATTTCTTATACCGACTGTGGAAAAAAAAAAAAAAAAAAAACACATTGTCTCTAATTTTCTTTGTATTCTATGGTTTAGAATTCCTGATAATAAAATAAATTTTCATATTTGACACATCACCAAAATGTTTCGAAGAACTCTCCATTTTGCGTTAAGATTGTCGATTGTCCATTCTTTTGTTTGTATCAATAGCCCCCAACTACTCTTGCAAATGTGGTCAGTGATGCGTGTTCCGAAATTATATAGTGGAGGTATAGACTTGGTTACACTGACCACAAGACAAGTGCACGTCACGTGATAAAATGATTTCATCATTTCACTCCGTAATCCGGCTGTAATTGGCTGTAATTCAAAATTTTCTTTCGTTTCGTTTGTCAATTTTGAGGAGTTGACGTCAAATGAGTGAAATAGTCAAAGTAACTCACTTTCCAATTTTTCAGTATTTAATATCAAAATAATACAAAAATGATCTTAAATGAACATACGTAAATTATATGTTACATTATTTGCCAACCGTGCCTCCAAGAATGACAATATGTTATCTTATAAAATTTGCAAAGTACTTCATATTGGTTTAAGATTTACTATTATATCGCTGCGTATGTTGAAACGGGAATGGGAAAAAGTTCCCATTGCCGGTTGTCCAACATAACCTGTGCAGCTGCAAGAATTTTGAAGATACATTTTTTTAACTATTATGCTTTACTGACTCAGTCTTTTAAAGTTACCTTAGATATAGACGCAAACAATCATTTTTGCATTAAGTGCAGTGTGACTCTTAGGTGTTTGTATCCCTTTTTACTTAATTATTTTTTCATGCCTTAATGTAGTACCCTTACTTATTCTCCTCACCATCCTTTCCCCATTACGTGCTGTTTTGACTGTCTCCATGCATTACTTATAGTCGGTTCTGGTGGTGTAGTGATAAACATACTAGCCTCCTAAACCTAAGATCACGGGTTCAATACCGGGCAGGATCAATGGATTTTTTCTGGCGTAAAAATCCTAAGTATGGTTTCCTTCGGAAGGGAAGTAAAGCTGTGGGTCCCGTGTCGTAGAGTTACAGCACGAAAAAGAACCTCAAGCCTGAAAGAGGAGGCCTCTGAGCAACATTTGTTGACTGTTTCACGCCCTGAATTGCATGGGACACTGGTGACCTGAAATGTTAAAGAGTTCATAAATTTAATAAAAATCGTTGCATTACACTACCTTCAAAATTCAACATTTATTTTTACTACCTTTTGTTTTGCTCTGTGATGCCTTTGAAGATGAGCACAAATAGTTTTATTATTTATGCTTCTCTAGCTATTATTGTTTTTAGCTGTATTTTTTTTTTTACTTTTTTCATTTTAGATTATATATGTCTTATTCCAAATCAAACAAATTTGTTAAAATTTTATCATCATAACTCTGATTTTATCACAGTTAAATTTTCATGTTTTGCAAAGGAAAATAATAAACTTTTTCCCCATTACTCTCTCTTATGATTTGTTTGGTAAATATGAAATAACGAAATTTCTGAAATAACGTTCCACAAAATTAAACATTTTTCTTGTATTACATATTAGAAAAATACAACTTGTAGTCATTTTCAAGTTAAAACGTATTCTTCATTTGCACGTATAACAAATACAATTCTTATATATTTACGATTTTCCCTAATTAATTGAGCCGTTTATTTTGAAAACCTTCCATCTGCAAAAAATATTTTTTCAGTAATGAAGAAAATTGTTAAAAGTGTAATGAGAATCACATTTGATCTTTTTTTCGCCTTACTGTTGATATGTTAAATTCAAATATACTAATGTTCTTCAAAAGTATGTTTTAATTTTTCAAATAGTAGAATTTGAGAATTAATAAGAAGAATGAAATCTTCTGAAATTAGTTCATGTAAATAATCTTTTTAAACAATCTTAATTGTTCTTATTGTAACCCAGTGTCACAAAATCTGTAACTGAAATGAATTTCACAAATGAAAGTCTGTCACATAGAATCAAAATATCGGAATTATATAAAACTATTAAATTTTGTAGATCGTTAATTATGCTAACAAATATATTATTTTTGTCTTACAAAATCGTTTAATTTCCTCATCTTCCTAGTAATTGTTATTTTTCTGTGAATTCTCAAAAACATTTGACAAAAATTTCAAAATATCATAATGTTTCCAGTCAGTACTTTATTGCTTCTCAAGAAGTTTAGCAATATTATTTTCTATTTACAATTGATTGTGACAAGTTCTTTCCCAGTTTGTTGGATTCATATCATCATTCGTTTCACTTCACTTCACATTAACATTAAAGTTGTAGGAGGCTTCACCTTGAATCAAAATTTATTTTATTTTCAGAAAATATACATTATTTTTGCAACGCTTAAGTACTAACAGTCTTGAAAACATCATATATTGCAGTCTACCAGTACCAAATTACCACGCAAACCCCGTGATCACTTAAAATCTATTGGTAAATTTTCGGGCTACAGATTCCTTCTTGTTTCCTTTCATATTTGTGAATACTCTATATGGAGCAAAAATTAATGACCACCAGAGACAAATTAATTTAGATGATTTTAGATTAAGTTAAGTAGAGAGAGGCCATTTATAAACATTCCAACAATGATGCTGTTTTTGTTCTGTCCCCTAAATTATTTAGCAAAGAGCGTTACTATGCATTTATCCGTGGGGTTAATTTTACTTAAGTAAGATACTTGTAATTTCATTTATCCTTTAAGTAGCTGTTAACATCTTCTTTGTTATGCCCAACCATTATCTTCCAGTAGTTACAGTTCTGTTGTAGGCATCATGTATCATACATTATTTTCAAATTAATTACAGCCATGCTAGTATGCCAGCGAACAGAAAACATACTGCCATCTCCCTTTCTTACAAGAAGCTAGTAGGTATTATTTTTTGGCATTTTTTATATATTTATTTTTTCTGACCTTCGTCCATGAGCAGGATTCTTTATAAAATAGCTACCTTGTTGAATTTTAAGTATACAGGAGAAGAATAGAGGAGGGTGAAATATTTTAAGTAAAGCAAAATAAGGAATTCTCTCTGGAATATCTTTGAATTGTGCCATATCTCAGAATAGAGCGGGAGCACTACACGAGTAACAAACTGCAACAACTACAGATAATGTTTTTTCGACAATAAGCTCAAAACATAACCAATTGACGACATGCACACTATTGTAATTGTAACATCTTGTTTTCAGAAAAACATAAAAAGAGCTAATTTATCTTTGCATTACTAAATGTATATTTTTCAAGTTATTTTCATTTCGATCCTTTATTCTTATTTCCTCTGAACTACACTTTTTAATAAAACTATCAAGAAAAACTATTATAACACGTTTAACAGCGCAATGTACTCAATTTTCTTGTATAACAAAGCACTCTATTTAATATTCACATAACTAGAAATATGCGTACGGATTGATTGTATGGAGGTGCTAGAAATCGTTACCAAGAATGGCTCGCTAAGTCAACAAGATGGTGATTATTGAAAATAATACTCAATTTTCTTGACCGTTTTCCAATGGAAAGAGTGAGTATAGAAACAGAACATTAATACCATTCAATGCGCTATTGAAAAATATGTGAACTAAATGCATAGGTATTTTTTTTCCAAATTGGAGAAGCAGTTTTTTGAAAATAGACGACTTTATTAAACTTATAAACGTTATTATCGATACTAGCAGCTCGCTTAAAATTCCAGAAAAAAGTTCATAAAACCTTGGAAATATTTACACAATTCTAGCAAAAAGGAAAATAGAATTTCAAATGGTTACTTAGAAAATAAATAATTTAGAAAGTCATGCGTCGTAGATAGATCAGCTAACAGCAGTATCACTGAATCATTCTGCGTACTGCTGGGCTGCCCTATAATGTTTGCAAGAAGCCCTTAGTGCTTATAGATTATGTCATTGACGTTTTTTTTTAATTTTCCTCATACCTTTACACGAACTTCAGATGCCATAAATTAGAATTTCAATCATTACATAAAATATAGATTTTACAAAACCAGTTATACATTTTAGGTCACGATCCTTTTAAAGGTAATGTCTACCACTTAAATATTTTTAAATGGCCATCACTCTCCGTGTGATTTATTATTATTGTTTGAGATACTGAAACAAAAGTGTGTATTATAAAGTGCCTCGCAATATTTTTGTTTGTTGGCATCTGGACTGAAAACATGATTATATTCTTGTGTTCACTGTGGAAGAGAAAATTGAAAACAACATTAGACATTTTCTTCTTGCCAGAGTCAAACAATTTTCTTAGTTGAAATGTGGATCTATTCCGGATTGGAGATTACCTTTTTTTGCAATTCTCTTGACGGTACCCCCGATGCTGTCTTAATGTCCTTTTGCGGGGTTGTAAAATAAAATAACATCCCACGGACTTGGAAGGTCATTTTCATGGAAACATAAGTTCAATAACTTAGTTCTATTTCGATACTGATCACTGGAGATATAAATTTTATGAAGTAATCTCCATTCCAGTTTAAAACATTTTAGCAGTTTTCTTTGCAAAAGGTTGACAGCATTTGTATCACTTTTCAAATATTCAGAAATAGCAAGCTAACTGTTGTGTTTTCTAACGTTATTGTCTTTATAAGACAGAAAGGGATGGATATTGACCTATTTATCGTTTGAGTGCAATCCGTAAACTGAATTTGGATAGCAAAGCGTAATTTTCTGAAAGAAAGAAAAAGAAAAAGAAAACGTATCGCCACACACTCTGTTGACCACGCTTTCTTTCACTTCTCCAAAACAAATTCTGATACTGGGCCATAAACGTATGTACGTAAGTTTGTGAATTTTGTTTATAATATGTTTAGGAAGTCTTTAACTGGTGATATCAGGGTTTCTAAGTATATCAGTCCATTTTCACCCACTGTTCTGATTGTTCATCAAAACTTGTTACAAAAGGTGTGTTACTTTTCTGTCTTTATAATTAGTGAAAATATCATTTCAATCTGTAGTCAGGCGAGAAACACATTAATGTTGTCAAACATTAATTTCACTTTTTCGCGATGAGCGGAAACGCAAGTGGAACGAGTGCTATGGTTTCCGGCAGTACACATTACTTTGGTCTTAGTGTTCGGAAAATTTCAAAAATGTCATTTAGATGTACGGACACCAAACTTTAAAATACTGGTACGTTTCTTTAAGGTTACATAGTATCAATCACTTTTGTTTCTGAACTCTTTTCCCACTTTCTTTAACAGAAATGGAGTGTTCTTTTCAGTCATAATCCTGCTCACTTTGTGGTATCATAAAATTTAGCCACCTTTTATACTGTAATTGGCTCAAAATTTTCCACACATTTAGGGTTAAGAGTTATCAAAATCCCCTTCTGTGCGGAATCATGTTTAGATATGTTTATTATGTGGGTGGTGGCACAAAGAACTGTGTTTTTTACTATACGACTAACTGTCAAAAATTGAAAAATATTCCTATATTAATATGTATTTTATCATCCTTTAAAATGAATTTAACAGTTTTTGTAGTACATCAGAGTTACTTGATTTTTGATCTCTCGTGTATGTTTTCATATGAAATACTTTATACTCCATTATCTTTGATAATATTTTCTCCAACTTTTCTAGTGAATATTGTCTTGCTCAGTTTTCTATTGCTTATTAGGTAATGCAATATTTAGTAAATTTTAATTATATTTCACTATATCTAAGGTGTCCATACTTACTGAGTTATCGGAGAATGAGGACGGATTTTCAGGATTTTCATTTTGTTTTTAGTTATAGTATCTGTATCGCTGGATCAGCTACACATAACTCGCTCGCTACTTGGCAACATTTAATATTTCAATAAGGCAAGTATCACACAGATTTTGATCTCGAAAGGAATTACAACTTTCAGTTATACTTTTACAAGCATTGCAGAGGTCACGGACTTTAAGTTTTTTGTTCCTAAATTTATGGTTAGGCATTTTGAGTGCATTAAAACGGGAACTATAGCTCCATTCTGCCAGGGCACAAAACAGTACAGCACAACGCGATTCTTCAATACTTCTGCATCTAGCTCCACGAAGTAAAGGTCTTTGACCGCACATGCTTAAGTATGATATACAATTATAAGGAGAAAAAATATAAAGCAATAGTAGTAGTAGTAATAATAATAATAATAATAATAATAATAATAATACTATATGGAAAGAACGGTATTTACAAATATATGAGTGAAAACATTATATTTATGTTTTTATGTATAGACACGAAGCTAATCATAGCAAATGCTACCTTTCTTAGGTGCATCTTTTGTTTGTTAAACGGATGGTATTACCATGTACTGCCAAAGGCTCATGCGATAGGTATAATAACTTGTGAACTCGTAAACTTGTCACAATAAAAGTACATTATTAATAATATTACTAATACAATGAATGCTGTCATGGTGATAGATTTGTTCTTCACCATCTCATGTACTCAGCTAGCGTAGACGCCTCCATTTAATGAATGTTGCGTACCAACCATGCCGTCAGAATATTACTTATAATGCCTTCTCATTCATCCTCCATTTTGAAACTTGTTCAGTTTAGTAAATGATTTCAAAGAATATGGTAATACTATTTTTTTTAAATTAAGTCGTTATTCCACAAAATTTTTCTTTTAAAATATAAACCCCAAAGAGGCAATTGTTTTAAATTTTGATTCACCTGAAAAATTTTATATATAAGCCAAAATTTAAGCCCTAAAGTTCCAAAGAGATATAAAGTCTGTGATTTTCAGAATTCACAAAGTAATTATTCTATTTTACTATACGCACACATTTTTGGGAAAAATAATATTTAATAAATGAGTAATTTGTTATGTCCGCCGGAAAATAAAGACATGTTATTTAATTTATCAGAGAATTATGTAAGAATATTGGACAAAATACTAAGTTATACTTTAACACGTGAACTGGAATGTTTTTGTGATAGTAATAAATTTAAAAAAATTTAATCAAAACGCACTGCTACACAATATTTCCAGCTAATAACCCTTTTTCAAGCATAATAACGTGTAAACAAGATCTAATAACCATATGATATAAGCAATGGAATACGATATTATTGATGTGGGGTTATATATTTAAGTTCTTTGTTAATTTACTGCCAGATTTATAATAATAAAACATATTCTGATCATATATATCGTTTATAATTCAATTGAACGATTCACAAATCTTTGTATAACTTCTTATATTTTTGAAATTTTAGGTATACAGTTCTCTCTGAATCAGAATGTTAATGAAATCAAAATTAAGTTAAAAACTAAAATTTGAAAATGGTGGTGCTCGCCCATCCTTAATTTTATAATTGCAGGTGATAGAACAAACCCCCACGGGTGGCGGAAATCATTAAAGTGCGGACTCGTGAGCGGGAGGTCTGGGGTACGATTACCACCAGGACCGGGTTCCCTGACTGAGTTTTTTCCAGGCTATCCTCAGTCCTCATAAATGGCAAATGCCGGAGACAGGTCTGGAACGCTTTCTTCCTTAAAAATCCACTCCCAATTTACCATTTCTTCTCACGTATCTTCAGTGCCACCGCCTATGGTGTCTCAGTATTAAACCGGGCATAAATACCATTTAAAAATTCATGTCACAATATAATTTACCAATAATTATTTTTATGCTTTTATTAAAATCTCTTAGGTATAGTAGAAGATATTTTTTCAAAATAGTATGTTTGGCCTTTGCCTGTAATGTGAATAAAATAATTATGCTAATAAATAACAAATAAAGATGTCAGGTTATTACATGAATTCACGTTTAATTTGGTTTTAAAGCTAATGTTTATTTTAGCCTATTCTTGTCACGTATCCTTATTTCAATTCTACTTTTAACCTGTTGATACATTTCGAAAAACTGTTACAATCATGGCAGGAATACATGGAATCTGTACTTTTACAGATAATTACATTAGCAAATACTTCAGTCTCATTTAATATGAAATATGTTTTTCAGTTTCCTGGATCGTCACTGACATGATCACCTAGAGATACAGCCATGAAGATCAGTCTACTAGCAATTTCTCTTCTAAGGTTGGTAGCGTTTGTTATAATTATGTTTCTAATTTATAGCTTCATGCTCAGTGTTTAAAACCTAATATACATTTTATGAGACAAAATAATCTGCATGGAATCACAGATAGGTTAAGCCAGCAGACTTAGCTCTACATTAAAACATTATTCAGTCAACAGTAATGTTTTTCCTGGATTTTATCATTAATTTCAGTTAACTTTGAACCTTTATTAACCTCCTTCAACCCGTCATGTAAATGTTTGAAGAAATTCTTGAGATATACAGCACAGATTTAGGCGAGATAATACACAAGTCTATAAGGTTTGGAATAAACGTATTGCATTAGTATAAATAATACTTCTGTAAGAATGTAGGAAAAATGACACTAAATATTTTTATTTCTCCTTATAGAGGCAGTGTTGGTGAAATTTAAGATCTATACTCCCAAACAACGAGGCTGGAACTATTTTTGTGGCAGAGAACTTCATATGCACTACAGGCCTATTACAGTACACACTTTTTATGCTTATGTTCTTAATTATAAAGATTTAGAGTTTCAGCTAAGCTAAAGTTTACTCATGGTAGAGGGGTAATAATTCGCTTAATATGCCATCTTAGGTTTGGTATTTTCATGCTTTTAGTTAATAATTGATTATTTATTTAAGATACATTAACATACATTTCAGTAAAAAGGATTTAATATAAGCGTATGATTAAGTTTAATTAATGATCACTAAATACTATTTTCTAATCAGTGCCCTATTTTAAATTATCTAAGTCGAGAATAAAATGAAATTGTCTTTGTGTGGTACATCAAATGGGATAAATGGCTAAAACTTACACGTGCGTTTCATATTTGTCATTATTGCTAATCAGAATAATAAAGGGAAAATTTAATTTAACTTCATCGTTAATTATCATAACATAATTTGAAATAACTAAATGTAAATTTTAATTACTCATTTTTAATAAATTAGGAAAAATACATCCAAATAAATTTTCTCAATGTGAGGTATGCTCTTTTGTATACACGATTTATAATTTTAAGTAATAAAAATTACCCAACTATTATGGAAGTTTTGGAAATATAGATATCACTTCTGCATTCCTTATAAGTCCACGTACTTTTATATAAACGTTTGGCCTTGTTTAATTCGGTATCTTAAAGGCAAATAAATGTAAATTAATACTTTAATTCTGTATAACATTTTAAAGAGATGATGTTAAAATGTGTAAAAATACTTATTTTACAGATGAATGCATTTAAAAGCCATAAAGACAATATAAGACTTTTGTAAACATGTTAAGTAGTTATTGTTGTTTTATATATATTAGGCCTTAAATATATCTATTTACTTAATTCATGGCTTTGGCGTTTCTGCCTGATTTCATGCACATTTAAAAACCACTTTAACCAAAGCAATATATTGAAATTTGTAAATGTATTTTCTATATTAAATTATAACCGTTGATTCTTCTGCATACTATTACAGAACTCAAAAATTTTACACATCAACTTTGAGTAAAACGGAAGACAGAGAGTGTATTTTCCTACAGAATAACTTCCTTCTTAAATTTAATATTTCGAGGAATTTCTAGTTCGTCTTGGGTCTGCGGAATGAAAGAATTTTTGTTTTTATTTCAAATTCAACTTTATTGGCCATTAGTTATTAAACATTACCATTTCAAATTTAGGTGAAAACATTCTTTTTATCTGAATTATTAGAAATTATTTATATAATTTTTTCTTTTAAACAATAATTTTTCATGAGTTAAATTGCTAAGTTCAGAATGCTTCAATAGCTATTATTTGACTCTTAGAGTCTGAATAAACTTGTATAGGTTAAACTTGGTTTCTTAATTACCCATAGTGATTCATATAGTCATTCTTAGAAGACTGTTGGTGTGACACTGGTTAGCTCATCTGCATTCTTCCGCACAATATAATTCATAATATTTGTGAGGTATCAAGCTGGCTTGTAATTGTACTGATGTAAGAGAGTGTATTAATTAAACTACATTAGTAAATTACTTCATGTTTAAAACGGTAAGTTAAAGGGCAAATGTAAAGTTATATATTATTTAATATTAAATGGTATGTGTAAATGTAAAATTAACTTTTAAAATTAGTTTATTATGCCAAAAGAGGAAATAACCTGCGTTTAATAACGTTACATATAAAAATGCCTTCAAACTTGCATGTTGGTTAAATTGTTGACTTTACTAATAGACTGTGTCCATAAAATCATGGTGCAACTTTGAACACTTATAATGGCCAAACGAAATAAAGCCAAAGAATGAAACCTGCAATACATTGAAGAATATGCCATTCAACACAGCAGTGAAACAAATCATGTCATTAAATCAAGACGTGGAAAGTGCAAAGGAAAGTTCAATGTTCTGTGACTTGCAAAATTTTAATCCGTGACACGTGTTCGTCGTGAATATCGCCGCGTGTACAATGAAGAGCCGACACGTATGAATAACATTCATCGAAGTAACTGAAGGAAACTGGCAGCTCTTTGACCAAAAACGTGAGTACTTTTGCTCAAAATCTAGGCATGAAGAAGTCTACAGTTCATAAAGTTTTAAAGAAACTTAAAGATTACAAACTTTATACGCTTTCCGACCATCTGATAAACCGGAACGATATGAGTTTGCTGTACAGATGCTTGATGAAATGGACAATAATGAATAATTCTTAAAGGAAGATTGTGTTTAATGATGAGGCCACATTCCATGAGTGTGGTCATGGTTATCGTCATGACATCAGGATTTGGGCTTGTGAAAATCAATCCTCATGCTAACATTGAGTATGAACATGACACCCCTAAGATAAACGTTTAGTGTACTTCATAAATAATAAAATTATACGCCTATATTTCTTTACGGAGCAGACCGTGAAATCAAACAACTATTTCGATATGTTGGAATTGTATGCAGTGGTGGTTATGAAGGCGAAAGTGTCATGGTGATGTTCCTCCACACTGCGCCAAAATTGTACCAGAGCTTCTAGATACAACTTCCCCAAAGGAACAGGTGGATGGAAGTCATGGCCACCACGATCACCGGACCTAACGACTTCAGACTTACTTATAGGGCATGTCAAGCAATGTGTGTTTGCCGTGTTCGTATCATAGTATCATTTAAAAGATAGAAAAACAAAGGCGCTATTCACTGTGATATATCTAATGTCCACAGTCGTGTGTGGAGTGAATTAGAATTTCATTTAGATTTGTGTAGGGTGACAAACGGAACTCCATTTTACTGAACTGAACTTGGAGAGCTTTTTTTTTTCATTTGGTAAAGGTTTCATCTTGTTACGTTGCTTTTGTGTGAATGTTCAAAACTACACCATGGTTTTACGGACAAACTGTACTATATTGTTCCATTTTCTTGACTATTGGAAAGCCTTTATCTTTAACTTGCAATTGCTGTAACATTGTTCCCGAGAACTATAAATGCATTATTGCTTTTAGTATTTAAGGATAAAGAATAAAATAGTTTAAATATATATATTCAAAACATGAAGTATATCGCTAATTACTTGAACTAATATTGTTATTTATACAGCTATAAAATCTGAATTATATTCGTCAGATTTTTAGAAAATTACGCTCACCCTTTTGAAATGGTTAGTGCATATTGGTCATCCATGTATCGTAGCCAGTGTGTTGGCTTATGTTCTGCTGTCCGAAACGTTTTCTCTCAAAGCTTTCCATAAAAAATTCGACACAAAGTGAATTAAGGGGCTTCTTACGGCCACTATTTTTCAGTGCATACAAGTGAAACAGCTGTCATTAGGTTAGAAGTTACGTTATTCAACCATGTCCTAACCACCAGCTATTTCCAAAGGAAGGAAAACTTTTTCGCACAGAAAAGAGTGATATGGGAAGCTCCTTAGGTTCGGTTGTGACAAATTTAATCTGTCTATAAGAAATACCTTTAAATATAACAACATCCATATAACATAAACAAATACAGAGGTTTTCAAGTAAGAAGGAATAGTCAATAAACAATAACTACGTCAAAACACTTCTACCTCCTGCCACTCCTAACGGTTCTGTATATCTATCTGTCTCTCCAGACACTTTCAGTCCATTAATGATGTCAATCGTGACGTCGGCGTAAGCTCTCATTTTAAAATTGGTTTAAACCAATGACCACGGTAAAATGATTTGATGCATATAAATTCCAATAATAACGAAGCCGGCCTTTAAAGTCTGGAGGATATTATAATGAGAAGAAACGAGTGAGGAAAACACTTCGTACACAGTTATTAAATTCTGTCTGAGAATACCTTGTTATGGTACACAATACACAATACACAATACACAAATACACAAATTCACACATAATTTATCAATGAAAGTGATTATTGATATTAATTTTGACTCCGAGAAATATAATTAAATTGAAAATATTTTTGATTTCCTGTTTAAGCTTACAGAGTTTCTGCTCTAGCTACCACAAGGAATGATAGTGTGATAACATTGAATAGACTTATTAAATTTAGTTCACTATACTACCTCAATAGAGTAATCCTTAAAATAAGTATTACTTATAAGAATATATGTATATTTAATGATCATAGTGATTACAAATGAAACTTATAAATGACAATTTCGTTGATCATTCCGCTGCATGTTCATACATTGCTTTATTTTTTACTTTCTCTAGACTTTGCCTTACTTTACTACTGTTAATACTTTCGTACATGGAATTCTAAATCATCCAATCTGAATAAATCGTTGTTACACAAGTTTAAAAACATTTTGGCACAATATGTATTATATTCCTATTTATTAAATTTTTTTCCTACTATTTCAGCGGTTCATCGAATTTTCGGCCATTAGTATTAATTAATTAGCTGCATTGTAATCGTTTCTCATATAGCTTTTTCCATCGATTTTATTTTCTTTAATTTAAAGGTATAGGCAGTATAGCCGTGGTATATTTATAATGTGTCTAGAAATATACCCAAGCACGTTGCATAGTTCCTATACTATTAGTTTTAAATGCACAAATATATTCGCATATTATTCTGAGGATACGATATTATTTAAGCCCGAGATCATACAAATCTTGGAAAAATATTAGTTCCTCTAACAATCTTATAATTTTAGAATTATCATTATATTTTGTTCGTTTATCTTATTAATATTAACCATAAAGTGAAATTATAACTTTAGTGTCAACTAAGTAAGTAATTTAATTCCTTTCTTGGTTAATTTGGTACTATTAATGTCAGTTCTTAATCTTACAGCAAATTAGAATATATTCTACTCGTTAATGTAATTACATTTAGTTTTAATGAACTAACAATAGTTCTGTTATAAGGGGAGCATTATGACGCTTAAATACCAGAAATTTAAGTCTTAATGTTAATAAAGTTGTTACTTAAATGCTACTATTTAGATAGTTCTTAACCATGAATAGACAATTCCTTTGCAAAAAGCTATTCAAGAACAGAGCATTCTTATCAAGCTAAATTCCATAAAATTACAATTACCAATATATTAAAGAAAATTGTGTAATATACTGGAAAAGGATTCTTCATATTCCCCCGGTTTACCTAATTATTTATCCATTAACAAGCGCTCTCGTTTACAAATAGTTACGCTTACCTATGCCATTCAGCTGCCTCCTCTGCTTAACTAAGCCTTAGTTAAATCCACTCTTCTGCAAACTTATGATTTAGTTTCATACACAATTGTGAATTGGCTATGCACAAGTAGTTATTTTTAGTCACCTGAAACTCTAGTTGCAAACACTCAGTCAGCATAGTGTACTCACAATTGCTGCTGTAGAAATCAATTTAAAAAGGATTATGTAAAATAATGTAGAGTTGAATAAATTTTACATGTAGATTATCATAAATAAGATTAATTACGTTTTGCATATAGACGAATAGTATTATCCAATAATGAATCACTTACTTTAATCATAGGTTTGTAACTTTAAAATTATACAAAACCACATGTAATTGTATTATTCCTCTTAATTTAGATGTAGATTATCAAAAAATGTAGAATTAATTAAATTCTGCCTTTAGACGTACATTATTAACAAAAGTGTAGGATTAACTCAAACAGACTGCCAGTTATTTTTGTATCTTTAGAATAAATCTAAACTAACAGTAATGGTATACGAATCGCCATTCATTTTTAGGTAGATTTTCAAAAATGTATGATTAATTAAGTTTTTATATAGATGTAGATAAATTGTCAATTAATTTAGGATTAGTTAAGTTCCAGTAGCCAATGAGAGGCTCCAAGCTAGTTAAAATAATTTGTCAATGTTTCAAATAATGTTCATGTCGCATATACATTGTTCATGTATATGTTACATATTATACTTATATACGTGCAGGACTGGTGGACGCTATATTTTTATTTAATTTAATGTGAAAAACACTTTCGATTTAGCATCATTATCCAATTTGCGTGAATTTTTATCTAACAATACTAATAAGCGTGGATGTTCCGTATAATGAGCGAAAATGGCGCAAGTGTAATTTTCTTTGTTAATAACCTTAACTGAGCCAACTTTGACAATAACATAAAATAGTTCTGTATTGTTTATTGTTCACATAATAAACTTAAACAAATACTGCGTAACTATTTTCTATTTTATCTCTATTTTATTAGGTTTAATTAATGTTTATATATAATCTTTTCGGTAACGTTACCATGTGGTTGATAATATTAATCGGTTTGTATTCTAGTCCTAGGAATGATATTTAGGCAATGTTTTTCAACACAGCTAATATAGGTTGTTGAGATTCACGAATGACACTGCAATGTTAGTCTAATTAATGTTTATGTATAGTCTTTACCGTACGTTGCCATATAGTTAAAATTATTAATCGGTTTGTATTCTAGTCCTAGGAATGATATTTAGGCAATGTTTTTCAACACAGCTAATATAGGTTGTTGAGATTCACGAATGACATTGGAATATTAGTCTAATTAATGTTTATGTATAGTCTTTAGCGTACGTTGCCATATAGTTAATAATATTAATCGGTTTGTATTCTAGTCCTAGGAATGATATTTAGACAATGTTTTTCAACACAGCTAATATAGGTTGTTGAGATTCACGAATGACACTGCAATGTTAGTCTAATTAATGTTTATGTATAGTCTTTACCGTACGTTGCCATATAGTTAAAATTATTAATCGGTTTGTATTCTAGTCCTAGGAATGATATTTAGGCAATGTTTTTCAACACAGCTAATATAGGTTGTCGAGATTCACGAATGACATTGGAATGTTAGTCTAATTAATGTTTATGTATAGTCTTTAGCGTACGTTGCCATATAGTTAATAATATTAATCGGTTTGTATTCTAGTCCTAGGAATGATATTTGGGCTATTACAGCTAATATAGACACCCGAAATTCACAAATGATTTACAATGTTAGTGTAATTAATGCGAACAATTTATGAACATGTATTTTTATTAAAATATGATGAGATTTTGTACTTCCACTAACATACTTCATAAGATTATAAATATACTTTGTATTTCTGTATCATGATTTAGTTTAGTTAGTAAGGCCTATTACACTGCAAATTGCGTATTAGTTTTGAAATACTTAATCGTTTTAATCGAGTTATATGATGAACTATGTACCTGAAACACACTTTCTTTTAAATATAAATAACTCGTTAATTTTAAATATAGATAAGAATACGATATAGTTTTAATTTAATTATTTATTTCAAATGAATTGTGTCATAGAGTTTATTATGGAGATGCAAATGATTATTTGGGAAGGCTAACACCGCGAGAATAGCCCTGTCAAATTCGTGCCTATAGCAGGAGCACCATCTAATAAACAACTGCTCAACCGATTTTCTTAGTTAGTGAGAATAATATAGAGTGACCCATTGAATTATGAATCAAGTTGCCTATAGGCAAGAATGGTGCTCGTTGTATCTTAGAGTGACTCTGGGACAACCATACTTCCTTAACTGTTTTAAAAGGTTTTTTACTTTCCAGCTTTATAAAAGAGGTGCTGAAACTGACCACTGTCGTTATCCATACATCTTTGACATTTATTTAAAAACCTATTCATCCATCACTTGCTGTAGCTCACGATGAGTAATGTTGACTATTTCCTAGAGGATATTTCGTTCTGATTCTTATACAGTATGTGGGTGTGTCTTGTATTATTTATTTTACCTCAAAGATAAAAGGGGCCATATACAAGACCACTCACAAATCTTGGTAGAACTAAAACAAAATATCCGCCCCCAAATAGCCAGCGCGAACTACAGCTAACGATGCATAGTTTTTGGAAGGCGTGAAAAATATATTGAAACGATGGTGGCCAGTTCCAGTACCTCTTTCATATAGTTGGGTAGATAAAACCTTTTAACATTTCTGAGGAAACTGTTGAGTGATTGTGTCAATGCAACAATGGCAATGATCGCAGTTTTCGCCTATAGACAAAACACCGCAAGTTGGTTAATAATTCGTAAAGTCGCTCTAAATTTTGTAAGACATATCGACAAGACTGTTTCTTAAGTTAATTAATAGGATCAACAGAGGCTTGTTTAGTGCCCTCTATCCGAGAATGCTATAATGCAAATCTGTAGGCCTAACTTTTTATAAATTTATGTTGTATCCCACATTCCTAATTTGATAGATTTAGTTCGTTAATACTAATATTCTCCGTATCGATTCGGAGGTCAGGGCATTACACTTTATTTTAACCTAGTTAATTAGCTTAATTTAGGCATATATGATGATGATATTCGCCGTTCTTTTAGGATGTTTTAGGATTTAGCATTATAGGTTGATTTTAATTAACATGTTGTATTCACTCCTACCTATTAAGTATTGTGTAGGCTACAGTTTAAGTGTTAAATTTTAAATCCAGATGTATACTATGCCATGTATGTGGTGTTATAAAACCTCACTATGTTATTCAGTTTTAAAATTTAATTGCTATGGGAACTTGCTGCTTGTACGTAACTAGCGTCTTAACTTAAATATAATGAATGTTAGGAGATATGTAACGTAGTAATTGTGCGATTTTAGTGTGCGGATAACGTAGTATTAAATTGCTCTTAAGTAGGCAAATAAATAATAAGTACCGATATAGATTGTTCAAGTCCAATATGTGTAAAAAGTTTGCAAATCGTAGTATCATTTTATTTTCCTTGGTAAATACTTATGCTCTCCTCATTCCGATATACAGGTGAAATGCATTGGACAAATATTAAAATAAACTAGACACATTTATAGATTTGGTGTAATATTAAATTAGCTAAGATAGATATATTAGATTGCATAAAAATATAAGATTTTACCTCGGAAACTACGTGATAGCGAGTGGCAGGATATGCAGATCATATATCCCCCTGCAGTTTTCAATGGAGTCGCGAGCCATGACTGCCTTTGGCTCTTCTACGGCTGTCGCGCCTAGGAAGGAAGATATATAAGATAAAGTAGATGTGTCGTAGACAGATGGTAGTAAGTTAAGGGATATACTATTTTATACCGTACATTGTTACATCATAGATACTGATAAAGACAGCTGTTCTCAATTTTTTTTTAAATTGTTTGAAGATAATAACATTTTGGCCTTCTAAGTAAGAGGTTTACCATCTCTGCACTTGTATTTACTTAAATATATGAATATTTTACAACATTACTTATGTTCTTAAAATTTTATAATAATTAACATCTTTATATTTTGTGAACAGCTGTTTATATTAAGCATCAGTATTACTAATAATTATGAACTACATTTATTTCTACAGTTTATTGTAAGTTAGTACTTTAGCATTATAATATTTTAGTTTGTGGCAACTAACTGTTATATATTATGTACTACAGTTATTATAGTTCTTATGTCACTCTGTCAGACATGTGTATTCTGGATTCCCAGCATTTTGCGCATTGACATAAGTTAGCCATACATTTAATAGAATAAATGTCCTAGTTCTGTCACATGTCACTAGAACTTTAATACGCTGCGATAATAATTTACAGACAACATGTTTTAGTTTCATGTTCATTTTAATTGTTCCATTTTCAATTTTAATGAGTCACCCTACTAATAAAGGCTAGTGCTAAATAATGCGCATGTATTTACTTACCAGTACCTGATGTGTTCATTAATTGCGGTTTTTGCTTATAGTTTTCGTGACTTTGAAAAAGAGCTATGAAACTTTATAAAAGAATACTTAAGAGCAGTGGCAGAAACTAGAAATCAAAATCACGATATTATCTAACGTTTCCTTCCCGAATACATTGGCACAATATCATCTTACTAGTCAAAGGAGATCCCTGACCACATGTGATTGATATATTTCAAGTAAGTGCTATTTCCAACGCGCTTTAACGTTTCTAAACCGTTTGTTTATCTAGTCTATTATATAATTAATTAAGATTTGTATGTAGCTAGTTTATAGATTTCACTAAACCCACCGATTCGCTGGCGCTACTTATTGTCTGTGCGTTCAATATGGTGCGCTATCCAGAACATTAATAGAATAAGTAATGTGCTGTACTTAAACATAATTAAGGTCACAAATAGCAGGCATTTAATACTTCTTCCATTAACCAGCATCAGATGTTGATATAAACGTTACTTAAATTTAAAACTAACTTTTCTCAATCCTCTTGGAGCATTACAGATATGTTTACTAAACATCGTGTGAGTTTTAGGATCTTATAAATGACCATAGCTGTTTTAAACATATTGCTTGCGTCCAGACGGTGCGGAAGTGGAACATATTTCACTGCATATTAAGCGGGAATTGTATTAAAAGCATGGATTGATGAACTTAAATTGGCGCAGAAATCTAAAGGCCGCAGTGCATAGATAACTAAAGTTTCTATTATAAGCGAACAGCTACCTTTGTTTTATCTGTGCATTATATCTCAGTTTTTTTTCCACCAACATGTTCTAACTACTTTTTAAAAAATTAAAATATGCAGAAAAATATACCCAGTCTCACATCAAGTTTACTATACTGAAAATATATACTTGCTGCAGAAGGGACAGTGATGAATCACTATACACTTACAAGAATTCAACGAGAGAGAATGACAATGTACAAGGTTGTCTTTAAATGATTTTTAAATGTGTTAAAAACGGACAAAGCCATGAATGTTTTCAAATATGTATTATTGATCAATTAACTCTGTATGTAGTTTGCAGATATTGCTTATCATTTTGTACAACTTAATTTAGCAGTAATAATAAATAATAATTGTATGCATATGTGGAAAATAAACTAGAAATTTGGGGTATATTTTGTTGTCATTTGTTCTATGTGAAAATACAATTATTTTCCCTTTTCCATTTTAATGCATAGTAAAATCAACACCTATTTACTTAATCCTCTGTTTACAATTTAGTTTTATGTGGAATGGTTCTCTTAGTGATCATTAGCCAGAGACAACGATGGATGTCACTGCAAGTTTGGACGTTTAGTTTAAAAACAAATTCAACCTGAAAGACATCCGTTTGCTCACTAATATAGGAAATAAATAGTAATAGTAGCGGTAGAAGCGGTGATGGCGGTTCTGGGGTGGTTGTAGTGGTAATTGTAGTACATTAAAGTTTTATTGTTACAGTTTTACAGTTTACAAGTACTTAAACAGCTAACCTTCCGGTACTCGCTCTGTTGCAACAGTACAACAATATACACTTTTTTAAAGTAAATTGAAAGTTTGGTCACCAACAATGTATTGCTATATTGGCACTTCTTCATGCTACTGCTAATTATAAGTTTTATTAGTCACTGAAGAATGAAACAGTCAAAGTGTCTTTGTTGTACTTTTACAACGCGTGAGTATTCTTGAATTTTTCTCCATCGCCAATAGTAAATTGCTAGTGATACAATGTCTAAATTATTCGTAAAAATGATTACCTATTACGGGTAGTTCACGGAGTGTTAAATGAAGAAGACGGCAATGACCTTGATTTTGGTGAAGTGATGAAAAGTGGAAAACTGACCATTGCAGTATCACAGAGTCAGATTTGATATATATAGTGGAATGGAGGAAGGTACAGCAGAAGCAGATGTTTACATAGGAAAAAACTATGAAATTGAGCAAAAACATGAAATTTCGAAATCCACAAAAACTAAGACAAAGAACATTATGAAAGTTTTCTCTGGGCCAAAACTATGGGCCAAGGATATTGTTGAAGAAATTGAGACGTTTATGAAAATAATTAATATCAACACGGTGGATGATAGTGTAAACTGGATTAATAAATATGTACATGGTGTCCAAGATATATTTTCTAGAGAGAAGAGATTGTAAGAAAACGTCAAGAAGTGAGCTTACCGTCTTGATAGGAATATTGTATTTGATTGGTACAAAGAAAGGGGTGAGGGAACTGTGGGCATCTGATGGTACTGGAGAAGAAATTTTATTGGCTATAATGAGTTAAGTCTACACTTTTGTTCTTGTTAGGACGCCTATGCTTCGATGACTTAATCGAGACGAGAGAGAAGTACTACCGATAAGCGCACTGCTGTTCACTCAGGTTTCACTGCTTTTGTAAAGAACTACCAAGACTACTAAAATTGTGGTGAATTGTTACAATAGGTGAGACTCTACATACTTTCTGAGGACGTTGTTCCTGGATTCAATACATGCCAAACAAATTGGCGAAGTGTAGATTCAAGATGTTTGTATTGTGTAATGGTAAAACCTTCTACCGCGGCAATCTCGAAATCTACTGTGAACAGCAACCTCCAGGACCATATCAAGTGTCAAATACTTCTGTGAAAATAGTTCAAACTTTTTTAATCTTATGGAGAAATCAAATAGAAATTTAACAGCCAATAACTGGTATACAAGCATTCGCCTTATAAATAGGTTACTTAAAAAGGGCTCACATTTATATAGGAACCCTGAAGAAAAATAAACGGGAAATTCCTCATGAATTTTTAGCATTTAAACAGAGGGACGTTGGTAGCTCTCTGTTCGGATTTCAAAAGCAGGTGAGACTAGTGATATACGTTTCTAAAGGAAATAAGGCAGTAATATTAATATAGAGTTACAGAAAGTATGAGATTTTTGTAGACTACAACTTGACAAAAGGAGGTGTCAATTCTGTCGGCAAATTATTTGTGATCTACTCAGTATCTCGATTCACCAAAAAGTGACCCCTAGCTATCTTCTAATTTCTTCTGAATATAGCAGATATGAATTCTAGGATATTGATGGTCATGAATAACCCAAGTAATGCACCAAAACGCAGGGTCTATCTGAATAATCTTTCTTTAGCCCTTATGAAAAAACACCTCATTTCATGTTCTCAAATACTGTATCTACCAGCAGATGTGCCTGTATTTCTTCAGAAATATCCTTCCAAACGCCCGATGGCTGAATATGATGGAGAAAACCCCCAGAAGAATTCGCCAAAAAGCGTGGAACCTGTTTCTTGTGTAGACGGAAAAAGAATTCCTCATCTTCTTCCATGAAATATAAGTTGCTGTAAATTTGAAGAAAATGTTTCATTGTTTCCGCTATTTATTTTATTTAATGATTAATTATTCTTATAATTTCTAACTAACATACATAAATATTAAATCCTATGTATATAGGAATTAGAGTAAAGATTAGAAATACCTAAACTAAAACTTGAGCTTTTAGAGCATATTTTGCCATACCGTTTTATCCTATTTACTGATTATTAATATTCAAGTTTGACAGAAGCAGTATAAAGCATAATAAATATTAATAAAATAAAAATATTTTATTGCAAAATTACAATTATATGACCGAAAATAGTGTTATAAAAGTGCAACGATCCGGTAGTCATGTGACAGAAATAAGCGCTAGTGCCGAAAGGTTAATAGTGTCGCATAAGCCTTGGGGTCTTACTTGTTGACACCATTTGCTTAACACAAAATGTGTTATATACAAAACCAGTGACATTTCTATGAGTCATTTCGTGTGTATAAATGCAATACATTTGCTATGAATAGTTTCACACAAATTATATAGTTAAACACACATTATTTTAATTTATACTTTTGTTATAGATATCGCAATTTAGAATACACCTCCCTACCTTTAACGTAAGTTTCAGAAGCTGTTTATACCGGATTTGGTTTCTCAATATTTTCCCCCAAATTTGCCCATACGACAAAATGAACCTAACACCAGCCTGTACACCAATACATCGTGACTATTGCTTTCAACGGCTCTTCTGATATTTTGTTTTCCCAAAATCATCAATGCTTCTATATATTTTATTATTTGCTTGCTCTTTATGATGCCTACATGTTTTTCCCATATTCGTAGTGTATGCCACTGTACAATATGTGATTTTTTCACATTTTCTAATGCCTATTCTGCACAAGGTCACTTCTCTTTCCTGCTATGCACCGCAGCGTTATTTTAAAGTTAATATTTTAATTTTCTTCTCATTGATTGCCATTGATCATTTCTCACAATACACTTCCAAGCAGTTAAATTCCCATTTCAGTCTGTCATTTGTTGTAGTCATCAAAATCAGATTATCCGCATAAAGAAGAACTGGTATGGAAGTGCTTCCTAAATCTGTGCAAGTATATTTGCTACATATATTTTGTCTACAAATAGATTTCAAAGAGCAGAGACAGAATGCGACCTTGCATTACTCTTCTACGTATTAGTACATATTATTTTTAAACTTTGCCATCAAAGTTTATGCAGGCTCTTTGTACGAGGTCTCTTCAAAAAGTATCGCGAATTTTGAATTTCCGCGGGCTACGTATATTCAATTTTCGATTTTTTTATGGCGTTATGTTGGTGCTCATGTCCCTCACTTATGTTGACAAGCTCGGCCATTTTGAATGTTCACTTAATTGTTGACAGTCATTTTGCTTGGACGTGTTTTGGCTCGTCTTCGATTTTTGCCTATTCCAAAAAATGGAACAAAGAATCTGTATCAAATCTTGTGTGAAAAATCAAAATTAAGTGCGCGGATGCATTCCGAATGTTGACTGTGGCATATGGTGAAGCTACCTTCGACCAAATCAACGTTTATCGTGGTACAAAATGTTCTCAGAGGGTCGAGAAGATGTGAACGACGAAGAGCGTCCCGGACGCCCGAGCTCAACAACAGACGAAAACATTGAAGAAGTGAAGAAAATAGTATTGGCCAATCGTCGAATCACCCTTAGAGAATTGCTGAGGACCTAAACATATCTATTGTCTCGTGCCATTCGATTTTTACAAATGATTTGAGCATGAGACGGGTCGCCGCAAAATTCGTACCAAAGTTGCTCAATTTCGACCAAAACACCATCGCATTAACGTTGCTAAGGAACTGTTGAACTCTGTCCGCGACGACCCAAATTTGCTCCAGAGGGTCATAACTGGTGACGAATCATGGGTTTGTGGTTATGACTGGAAATTAAAGCTCAATCATCCCAATTGATGCTGCCACACGAGCCAAGACCGAAAAAAGCGCGCCAAGTTCGGTCGAATGTGAAGGTTTTGTTTACAGTTTTCTTCAATTGCAGAGGCGTGGTGCATCCTGAGTTCTTGCCACAGGGTAGAACAGTCAATAAGGAATATTACCTGCAAGTTATGCGTAATTTGAGCGAAGCAATCTGCCAGAAACGCCCGGATTTGTGGAAGAACAAAAATTGGCTTTTGCACCATTATAACGCCCCTGCTCACACATCGTTGCTTGTGCGCGAATTTTTGGGCAAAAACAACACACTTATAATGCCGCAGTCACCGTACTCCCCAGACCTGGCCCCCTGTGACCTTTTTTTTTTTTTTGTTCCCAAAACTGAAGAGGTCCATGAAAGGACGACGCTACGCCACAATTGAGAAGATAAAGACGGCAACAAAGGAAGAGCTGAACAAGATCACTAAAAGCGATTTTTTTAAAGTGCTTCAAGGATTGGAAAAAACGTTGGCACAAGTGTATAATATCTGGTGGGGATTACTTTGAAGAGGACAAAATAGATATTCATTAATAAATAAATACTTATTGAAAAAACACAAAATTCGCGATACTTTTTGAACAGACCTCGTATTAGATGTATCCCCCGACCATGCAGTATGTTGAGTACTCTTTCGGTAACAGCGACCCTGCTAGCACTAGATCTTGTTCAGCTCTTGCAAGACGCATCGCTTATGGCGGAGACGAATTGGATTTATCACTTGGGAATTAAACACTCTTATAAATGCATATGTCGAAATGTAGGCACTGGCAATTGTCGTTCTCTGCTTCTGGAAGCTCACTAAATTACCTACTTCGTACAACTTAAAAGTTAATGCTTTCCTCGATAAAAGTAATGGAAATGACACTCAAGTTTAGCTATAACAATGCACTAGAATGGGGTGCATGTTCCAGATCATAGACCTTGGATATTCTATGCTACAAGTTTACAACTGAAACATCATAACAAGCTCCAAAAGTATTTATATAATTGCTTCCTGTCTGGCTCGAAGTTCATATTTTTCTAAAGTTATAATCGAAAGAAGAAGACTTTAACTTCATATGCTGAACCATTTATGGCACAAAGATATATAATACATAATTGTTATCTGAAAAACACATACAGTAATCAAATATATAAAGCAAAGATGGAAAGAAAAGGTAGCCAGGTACTAAATACTAGAAGATAAGGAGTCACTTTTGCAATTTAAAATCTTGCAATAAGATATTCTTGCAGCATTGAGAATCAGTAGAGAGGAGGTTCGAAGTTCAAAGTTCAAAATTCTAACTCTACAAGTAATTCAATTTATACAAGTTACTTATTCATTGTCCGTATTCAACTTAACTCGCTCATAAGCTTGCGACGAGTCGAGTGACTGACCATACTTTTTGCCACTATGAGGCTCATTGAAAAGTATTAAGACTAATTATTTTTTATTCAAAATCAGATAATTTTATGGGCTCTACATGTTTTGCTCTTTAAAGCAGCGCCCTTCACATGCAACAATTTTTCCAGTGTTAATTAACATTTCAAACACGTGAAATAGATCGTTTGCGGCATTTCTTTCGTTATATTGAGAGTAGCATGTTTTATTTCATCATTTCAAGAGAACGTCTTCCCACGTAGCTATTTTTAGTGTTGGGATTACTTATAAAGCATGGGATATAAATAAAGTGGGTATTCCAGTGCTGTCCAACAAATTGCAGTTTGTGCTTCCAACTCCAGACCAGCAACATGCGGAATTCACAGTCAAGGTTAAGATACCCAGGGTCGCCTTAGACATATGAACAGTGTTCGTGAATCATTGTATTTGCTTTTCTGGATATCCATCTGGAGCACAACCGACACATTTGCTGTATTTCTGTCATAATATGTTGAATACTTTCGAAGAAGATGTTAAGTGAATGTCGAAGTTCCCGTAATGTTACCCATCAGTCATTGTACATCAGTTTGCAGCCTTGGCAATTTTAACAACAGTAACCGCCATAGCTGACACTTTGTCCTTCACTCGCCTGTTTTTAAAGTGCTCCCAACACTGAAATACTGGAGTACGGTTTCGTGTTTCCCCACTATATGCTTGCCTTAGCATTTCAAGTGTTTCATTTCCGATCATTACAAGTTTAATACAAAATTCAATCCCAGTATTTTCAGAGGGGATTTCTTCAGCGGCCATGACAATCCATAGGAGATACTTCTACTTACTGGGACCAAATACTGAAGACCGCGGCTGTCAACGTCAGATTCAGATGCATCGATATATGCACCTTCACTAAACCCAGTAAGTGTTGTCACCCATTGTACCGGGAGAGAAGGAAAAGAAGGAAAGTCAGTCCTCGTACACTGTACGAGTTATAGCTACGTTACTCGATTCTCAGCCTATCCTTACAATGCAGGCAGATTTGTTGTTTTTCTGTTTTATGCTAATCACAGATATACTATTTTTATATTTTATATTTATGATCGCTTACTTAGGTACGCAAAATTTTCACTCCTCTTCTATTGCAAATTTATTTTATTATACTAATATCGCTGTCCTAAAATGATAACCACATTTCCTCAACGATCTTGTTCCCTCTAGAAACGAATGCGAGGAACGGGGTGTTTGCACAGAGTATTGAACTAGAGAGGTAAATTGTTTAGAGTTCTCATATATTTGAGTGCTTCATTCACAAACTTTATTAGGCAAGTGAAAAGCTGTTTCATGAATCTGAAATATTGTTCACATACTATTGTGTAGTTTATATGAACAGAGGAGCGCAGTATTTAAGCAATGGGAGGAATGAAGACTATTAGAGAATATCAGTGGCGGGCCATTTCTGCTATATAAGTAAATTGATGTCATGTAAAGAGACAAAATCTACAGGTTACATACCCAATGGATAAACTTGTTACCGTCGTTGTGAAGGCTTTAGAAAATTTTCCTGCTGAGACATTTAATAATTAAATTACAACACGTCATGATTGAATACATGAAGAATAAAGGGTAGAACTACAACCAACTAACCCACAACGACAGGGGTGTTTGTTCTTAGTTGCAACTACGACATTGTTCTTCCCGCCCATGTTGCCGTACGCCATATTTAGTGACTAGTCGTCTGAGAATAACTAAATAACGTCTACTGAATATCTTTGATCATTATTCTGTGTAAATTAATTTATTGTCAATATATACTACTCTAAAAATATACTTTTATTATTTTGGTACATAGATAGTATTTGAAATTAACATGCATTTAATCCTCCCTTCTTAAAGACAAACGAGCCTCACTTAAGCTATTTATTTTTATACATTGAATTAAAACAGTTTTACATATTTTTGTAACAAATGTTTTTTTGAAAAACTGTTAAAAATAGCTCATTATACAAAACTGAATTTAATTACAAAAGTGCACATATTTTGAAATGAAATAAATTTAAAAATATGGCGTGACAATCCAAATAAATATTATTAGAAACATTTACTTCGAAAATGTACATAGAATTCATCTGATAAAACTACTGGTTGAAGTTAAATAGATATTGGCAACTCACGCGCCATTTACTTCTACGGTCAATAGAGGCATGCTTGCGGAATGTTTAGTAAAGGTGCGCCAGTTTTGAACTATTAGCAGGCACTTATTATGTGGAAAGAATAATTAATTACATACTCTGTTATGACTCAGCAATAGTTTCCTATTGTGAAACGATTATTTAATCTATGGTTTATAAGCTGGTCAAGTTCTAACACTATGTATCAAAGTTTACCCAGTGCTAAATTTCTAAGTTCTCAAATAATCCATAAATTAATTAATAAATTTGGGCAAATATGCGTTCAGAGACTTTTGACATAAATCTTCTACAAATATACGTATAAAGGTTACTTAAGAATATAATATGCCAGGCAGTGCTTAAGATATCAAAAATTAATACTATAAAACATAAATGTATATTAATAAAAATACAGAGAAATCTCTAGAAAAAATTACAGAAAACAAGAGCAAGCATTTTTAAATGAATAGTTAAAATATTTAAATTTTAAGTCTTCACAGGAAGGTGCTGAAGGCAATCAATAGGAAGCCGCAGCTCTAATGAAATGCATAAGATAAAACGAAAAAGTTGGAATAAATAGATAAGTGATGCTGAATATGATATTCATATAGCACAAGTACAGCCTATAAAATTTTAACTGAATGAAATAAAAATTAAAGACATAAATTGCAATGTAATTCCAGAATCTTAATAACTCGAATACTACCAAGCTTTATGGACAAGTATAGATTAAAAATTACCAAATGAAGTTTAAATGAATGATATAGCCATAGTCATTTTTCCTGAATATTGGAAAGTATCATCAAAATGTTTGGCAAAACTTTCATTAAGTTCAAATAAATGACATAGCCATAGTCATTTTTCGTGAATATTGGAACGTAGTATTAGAATTTCTGTTACAACTTTCATAAGTTTAAATGAAAGATATAGCCAAGTCATTTTTGCATTAGAATTTTTATACAACTTTCATAAGTTTAAATGAATGAAGTAGCCATAGTCATTTTTCCCGAATAATGGAACGTATCAAAGAGGATGTTGGAAATATATGTTCTTGTGCTATCACACATTTCTCACACGCTTTAAAAATGTTTTTATTAACACGCATTAGTTCTTGAATTGAATTTCACCATAAGTAACAAATTATGTTGAAACCATACCACAGCAAAACGTTCATGCAACATCTTGTGTTTACTTATACAAATGTCATTTGAATTTGTTTTCCATAGAATTAGCAGAAATAAGGTTTAAAATTTGACTGTAATATTTATTATATATTAAATTTCATATGTGCGATACATAAGTAAATCATTGAAAAATACTAGAACAGAAACTAAAAAGAAATGTCAAAATATTACGAATGTTTCTATGAAGTTGTATAGATGTAAATGTTAGAAAAAAAAAAAAAAAAGGAAATAAATTCTTAAGGGATATAACTCGGTAGAAGTGCTTGCTTGGTCTAGTAGTTTGCTGACCTTTGGTCGGAAGGTCTCGAGATCGATCCCTGGTACCTGCTTAAACAATTTTAAGTTGAGAAAGTCTAAAACGGGGTGCATTCAGCCTTGTGATAACGAATGTGTAGCAACATAATATAGGTAGTGGTCTTAGGGTCAAGAATGCCTCGTGGCAGTAGCCGGTGGGGTAAGAGTGCTATTCATACATGCTTACCTATATTGCTACACTTTGTCCATGAGGCCACAAGGCGAAGGAAATAAAACAAATCAACAACAACTTACAGGCCTGTTGGGATAGTGGTTAGTTATAGTAGGTTACATTCTTTTAAATAAAAAAACATGTGAAAAAATATGGAAGAAATAAGTATTTTAAAATTAATAGATAAAACAGAAATATATAGAAACAACTGGAAGATACATGTTAAAAAAATATTGTCATATTCCATAAATTATTTTACATTACAACTAATAGATAACGGGAATCTTCGTAGTCGAAGGAAATGTTGGTTTCAATAATTGTATATGAGACTAGAACAAGTCGCATGGGATTAAACCTGAAAGTTCTTGATGATGATTTATTATATATAATAATCATAATAACGCTTCCCATAACATCAGCAAGCAAGGTTTTTCAGTTTTTCGATCTCGGTTAGCCATATTATGAGCAATCAGCTGATAATGAAACAAAGATAATATTAATGTAATGACGTCGAATTCATTATTTTTTTTGGCAATTTGGACATTCCAAAAGTATATTGGTAAATCTTAGTGAGGTTTCAACTGAAATGCCCCGAAATTTAGCTCTTAATCACCCATGAGGGCAACACAGATATATTACCAATAGCTAATGGTAGAAATGGCCATAACTGGGAAGAAGTGCAAATCGGTTGAAAGAATAACTCGCAGTCACCAATAATTTAATTTGTTCGAGTAGTTAGATAAGACATTGCTTTAAAGTTCATTACTCTTATTATGGTGGCTTGTGTTTTAGAAAATGTTCCACCAAGGCGTCTTTTATGGAAGCGATCATTCTGAGGCGTTTGAACTCCATGGATGGGGGCTCCACTAGTGTCGAGCTGTTCTATCTAGAAACAATGTTAGGGACCCGTCTATGTCCGTATCTTTCCGCCCATCGATCAAGGTCGTCCTGTGTTTCCCTCAATTAAACATTTCTTCTCGGGGGTACCCCCACTTGGGGCGAGGGCATAACGGCCAACAATTGAGCAACATTGAAATATAGAAACATCGCCCTCCAACCCTAACAAAAACAAACTCAAACTAATTGTTCTTCATATTTTCTGAAGATAATGTAGCTCTGCTTTTGAGCTATAAGTCTCAGACTCCAGGAAAATCATAAAACATTCCCAAATCCTTTCAGTACAGTGAAGGAAGAGGCTCCTACTGCTGCACAACGGAAAGGTCTTTTGCAACGGTTAACGGAACTAAAATGTCTCGTGAAGATATTTTAGAATAGATCTTCGCCAAATAAAATATTCTTAAAATGAGGACTTTTATCCGTTTTCAGTTTTCCTATCTATGATTCTAGGACACGATAAAACACTGAAAGTCAGCATCAAAATATGTAACATAGCAACGCTCATAAATTATAGTAAAATTAATGCTATCTAATTAAAGCAAAGAAAAACGAGGAAAATGTTGTGGCAATTATACAATAATTCGTTACTCATGCCGTCAAAATGGCGTTTCGGTCGTTTTTGCTTTTCTTTCATTCCTCTTTAAAACTATTCTTTTTAATGTTAAATATTAGGTAAATTATCCGCAGATGTAGTATATTTTTGTCTATTTTTTCTAGAATATTGACATATGAAAAATGTTATCAAATTCAAAATATAATTTAATGCTCTTGTATGAATTATTTTCAGGAAACTTAGAAAATTAAATGGATGCCTTTACTTGTTGGCATTACACAATGAGCATCCATAGCTTTGACTGTGCAAGTTTTGCAAACAGTTTTCTTACATACATGGTACTTCACAAAATGTTTGTTTCCAGTGCGGTAAGATTTTTATAAGGCAACGTGTTCGCTTTTCTTGTCTCTCAGGAATATCTTCTGGAACGATGATGTGGGTATCAGTCTTCCTGGATGTGAACACTCTTTAACGTGCTACTTCCACAGCTGCAGATGGAAGCCTCTGTTTCATTTTATCCTCATTTAGACCATTATATGTTACCCAGGCATTTGTTCCAGCCAAATACAACAATCATTAAAACGTGTGAATGCGCCAACGCCTGGACGATGCTTTGACTGAATATTTTCGTGTCCTTTGGTCTACCACATGCAAGCGTTTTCTTGGTGTCTACTGTTACAGCGTGGGGGTAGAAGGCAGCCTAGCTTTCATCAGCTACCTTATCCGAGGGTTTTCCACCGTCTTTGTCGTTTTATTCCCACAATAGGAAGGGGGAACAGGAATTACGCTCAAAATATAAATAGACGAAGGAATGCGACGAAACAAGTGTGTTTTTTCAGTTGAATTCTCTCTTTACAAAGGAACTATTATTCGTCTTGGGAAATGAATGCCCGTAACCCTTGGACTACTAGTTAATTAACTCGGCGCGCCGGCAAGCTATGTACTTCTGACTACTATTAGCTTTTGTGACTTGAAAACAACAACTTCATTATCTAATTCGCACATTGCGGTAAATCTTTGCTAATTATTGATATACTGTTCGACTTTCTCGTAGGAATTTAAGGCTTGAGCTCGATTATCGGCGATTTATTTAGTTGAGAGTTTAACATGTTTCTCTCGGCTTATGCATTCCACTTGGATGATATATATAAAATTACGGGCCTAATTACAAGTCTCTGCCGCCGACCGAATGAAAAATGCCTTTCAGGATGATTCAGGATAAACTGGAATGAAAACTGCTTTGAATGAACTGAAGTGATTAACTGCTTGCATGAACTCGAATGACTAAAATGTTTCCAATCTGGGAAATGTTGCCCCCTTATGTACAAACTCATGACTTGGGTCGCCACGTGCTTAACTTCGATCTTACGGGGTCCTATCAACTAAGCTCAGGAGCAACACCGTCTTCAAAAGTTTAAAATACTCATTGTTGCTTGTCTTGTTCTAGTGACGGTGCCGAAATTGGACTGCTCAAGTGATACAAATGTAAAAACCATGACTCCGGACGGCAGATAAAACCCCTTACGTAGCTGGGACTGCCCAGCTATCTGCCTTTCACTTTTGCCCTTATGTAACAAGAAAATCCTAGATGTGTTATTTTTCATTCATTTCCGGATTCCAATACAAAAATCTTAATCTACATCTACTATTTATAATTAAACAAAGTATTGGAAGTCCTGAAAGCTATCATTGCTACTTACATGATTGAATAAAGCCCCGTAAGTCTCCGCTGAAAACAATGAAATAAATTTGGTATTCGCAAACATATAAATATTAAATTACTCTTGGGGCGCCGATTATAAATTTTGCCACACATATCAACTCCATATTTATATTCATTGTAAAATATTACTTATATGACATCTTTTTTTTAAAAAAACTGAACTTTCACATTAGAATGCACACTACTAAGAAAAAGGGTTTTCTGTTAGTCTTTCCTGATAAGCAGTCAAAGCGATATCATTCTCGTTCAACAATGCCGTGCTGTGTAGATCTTTGTACTATAGACACATATTAGTATTTGCCCCCGATATTAGTTTATGATACCTACAGTACTTGTAGCGTTTGTTACCAACGTCTCAGCAAGAGCCAAGGAGGTGAAAAAATTTGTCACAAGTGACATTTCTTCCCTTGTTCAAATAGAGTCCCATTAACATTTCAACTACAAAGTACCAAGACGCTCATCAATCGGTCTACTGTCGCCTTTTCCAAGATAAGGAAAAGCATTCACAATATATTTGGATTCTTTGTCAACAGTCATCAAATACATTTTCCCATATTTGTCTGGTTTTGAGGCCATGAACTGTGTGAATCTGTAGGAGCTTTTAGAGGGAAAGAGCTGTTCCTTGATGGTAATGTTGGACCTGGTAGGTAACTACATTGTACATTTTCAATGAAGTCATATCAATTCTCTGATACTAATACAAACTTGCCCTCTTTTAGTCTTTGTAGTCTGTGAATCTAATGTGGCATCTCAAATATGGCATTTTTTCTCTGAATCTGTCTCTGGTTATTGTTGTCTTCACAAAAGTATTCCCCCAGTTTACTGACCACAGTGAGCCCAGTTCGAACTTCTTAGCTCCTATGGTGCCACGAATGTACAATATAGCTATAAAAGTTTCCAGTTTCTCAATTTTCATTGTTCAAATATCTGTCCCCGGAATTCGATGTGCTTCTGTCTCAGTGCACTTTGCAATATGCCTCAAATGTTTGTCTGTGTTCATAAATCGCCAAGTACTGATGCAAGCCTCGTTCAAATTGCGCTTTGCATGAGGAGGACTAGCACAATCTTTGAATACATTCTGATGCCCATATCTATCGGCTGAAGCACTACCTACCACTCCAATGTTCACAGCTGCCATCTGCAGAGACTGAATTAGACCAGATTTTCGTTTATGCCCACGTCCAAATCCAACACCTTGCACTCCTCTACGGCCACGAGTTGTTCCTCTCCTGGTTCGACCTGTTTCGACAAAAATCAAAATATAAATAATGCAGTTAGTATGTATACATTGCATTTTATCAACAGCCCCTATTTTTCGGATCTATGAAACCCGTGGATAATAGTCTGGCTTGAAAAACTAGCTCCTTTTGTCAAATAACAATTTCTTTTTAATGTGTATTTTTCTAATCCATATAATCGTTCTTATGCCTATCAATGATGAAAAGTTGCAGGAATGCTAAAAATCTGCCAAAAGATTAAAAACGTTATTTTTCTTTGACTTAAAAACAGCGTGAAAGGTTTCCTTTGACAAAGGTTCAGTAAAGGCTGTTTGTGGTTGAGTGATCTAGCCATCGAGCTGTAATGAAATAGCTCGGAATTTCGCAGATTCAAATCATGTAGAGATATTCTTCTTAAGTTTTGTTTTTCTATTTATTTTCTTTTTATTTCTTTCTTATTTTAGGTTCATTTGTCTATACCATTACTATTAGGTGTTAGTCTTTTATTAACCATAATTACTGTGATGAGCTAAATGTCTTGTATGAGCAAACAAATAGCTGACAAGCAAATAATAAAGCAAATGTTCAGCCTATTTGGTTATGGGTAATTTCATACGATTAGGGATCAGTGTGATGGTGCTCCATCTTGCTGGAACCACATTCTCACCCGTTTCATCAGCGGCAGATCTTTTTGCAGAAACTGAAGATATCGCGGTTCAGGAGGTTGCCTTCGAAAAAATAGGATCTTATTAGGTAATCATCTAGAATTCCACACCACACGTTGACACTCCATTGCACTCTTTCACCCAGTGAGGTTACTTAAACTACAGTAGTGCATTATTTCGATTTACATTTAGCGTGTTGTGGAACATAGGTTCATCCCTAAAAGTACATTGCTTAAGAATCCGGCATTAATTTCTATCTTTACAATAACTATTGCAAAAATACCACTCGCGCTTGGTAGTCACGTTCATAGAGAACCTCATGTAGTTGTAGATGACAGGAATGAAATTTATTGAGGTGCATTATTCTTAAAACTGATGCCTGGCTAATGTTCATATCCTGTGCTATGGCCCTAGAGTCGGTATGCGGGTTGTTTGCAATTCCATTACGCACCGTTTCTTCAATATTTCTAGAAGTCACTGCAACATCCCGAACAGGAGGCGAATTGTTTACTGAACCGGTTTCACGGAGGCGCCTTCCAACCCTTCGAAATGTATCTGTAGTTGCTGTTCTTTCTGTAAATCATTCTTCGTACAAGATTCTTGATTTCGTTGCGTTACATCTTCCTTCACCATAGAGCCACATTTCACATATTCGGCTTTTGAATACATTGCTGTGTATACCTGAGTAACAACTGAGACTCGCAAAAAGATTAGAAGTACCTACAGCAAAGAATACGGAAGGTTGATTCATGCCAGATTTGGCAACCTCATCGTTTGATGTGAATCTTCCTTCACCATTTCTTCAGGTTTGGGAACAAAAAGTAATCGCTGGGAGCCAAATCCGGCGAATGTAGATGCAGTTGGAAGCGTAAGTAATATAGTTTTGCAGCAACAATTCCAGACGTGAGTGAAGGCGCATTATCGTGACGAAAGATATCTTTTTCGCAAGGGATGAATGTTCAGCCTGAATAGCACACTTCAGTTGGTCCAGTAGTCATGAGAAATACCCCTGGCGATGATTCTGTCCTTTTGGAAGTAGTCTACACGTATCGCACCAAGAGAAATCCGGAGAACCGCAGTCATGACTTTTCCTGCAGATTAAACCGTTTTTATTTTTGTGCACTTTCACCTGTTGCCACTCATGTTTGCACTGCTCCTTTGCCTTTGGTATGTAGTGATGAATCTATGTTGCATCTAATGCTATTGCGTTTAAAAGTCTAAACAATCTTGTGAAATGTTTATTCGAAAGCGTTTTTGGCCCATTGTTCGCAAAATTGGCCCCCATTGAGGGGAAAGCATTCTCATGCCCAAAACTTAATAAAACGGCCTATCAAGATGTTTGTAATGTCGGCACACTCGCCACCTTTAATGGTCAATCATTGAGTACGGCATTGTGCATTTTTTCTCATAATCTTGTCGGTTGTAGCAGTTTTGTGATACCCTGAGGGCTCATCATCTTAAATGATTACACATCTAGGCTTAAATTAAGTAGTCCTCCTTTAACTGTCGAAAACGAAGGGGAATAATCCTTTAATATGGAATCTAACTCTGTTTGCATTTCTTTTGGCGTTAAACCCTTCAAAACGAAGTCATTTATCACAGCTCGTATTACAATTTACCCTTTTGTAGAAAATACTAACACTAGTTTGTTTACACCATGGTCACAATCAAGGGCCTACACTAAGGCGTCTGATACTTTACAGCGCGCCATTTAAAGTAATATAATTATATACTTAATAATTATCACTATAATTTTGCCATCTTCACGACATTTCTGAATACGCCGAGAACTTCTAGAACACCACTCGTAGTGTTATTTGATAAAAATAATAGTTCTAGTAGTAGTGGTTGAAGTAGTAACAGTGGTAGTAATAGTAGTAGTAGTAGTAGCAGTAGTAGTAGTAGTAGTAGTAGTAGTAGTAGTAGTAGTAATAGTAGTAGTAGTAATGGTAGTAGTAGTAGTAGTAGTAGTAGTAGTAGTAGTAATGGTAGTAGTAGTAGTAGTAGTAGTAGTAGTAGTAGTAGTAGTAGTAGTAGTAGTAGTAGTAGTAGTAGTAGTAGCAGCAGCAGCAGTACGAAGATGAGGTTAACAGTCTACTTTGTAGCTATAAGAGTTGTGTTGGTGATAGAGTTGACAGTGCTAGTAGTAGGTTAATCTTTACTATTTGTAACCGAATTTATAATCGAACGCCGAGGATATTTTAATAATTATATGTATTATATTAATTCTGTTCCTTTCACGCCAGGAGTCATGGTATACCGTTTGTGTCTGCGGAGCGGTTGGAGTTTTGTTCGCTACTGAATCGTAGATACCAGCCGACCAATCAGCAGAGAATTTTGGAAGCCGGGGATACTTCTGCGCTTACATGCGTGAACCCCGTGTTGTTTAGATTAAGCACTGTCAAGCCACTCTAAGGGCTGATATATAAGGAAGGAGGTCTCCCAGTTTTTCAAGCACTTTTAGGAGCACTTCGCCATACTACTAAGTTCAAATAGCGTCCAATAAGACAATAGAGGTATTCGTCATTCGATCGTCGGCAAATAGCTGTATATAGGTGTACAATTCATACTATGCACGTGTAATTCATTATTCACTGGATACTGTGGTGAAATTATCTTGTGATAATTTAGTGATAAGCGAGTGCCAGTTGTTTATGTAAATGCCTACGGAAGAACTGGACTGCAAATTAGTACTTATCAAGATCTTGCTGCCATGTGCCACTTAGACAATAGAGTGATTGTTTCACCCAGGTAAGCTCGCGGCCTTCGCAAGAAAATAGAAAATAGAAAATAGCCGGTGCTGAGAGTTAATTAACAAGGAGTCCAAGGGTTACTGACATTCCTTTCCCTAGTCAGACAATCATCCCTTTGTAACGAGAAATGTGTTAATAAACACACATTTCTATTTACAATTTTTCTGGTATTCATAAGTTGAGCTTACTTCCTGTGTCCCTCTCTGTTGTCTGAACAATACAACAAAACGGCGGAATCCCTGGGATAAAAAGTAACCGAAGAAAGCACGATTGCCTTCCACGTCCACGCAGCTACAGTACACTCCGTCGGAAACTCCGATGGAAACCCACATTTGCCAGATTATCACCAAAATGCTTCCAAATTTGGCGCCCAACAAGTGGGGCCACTATTTAAAGATCTCTAGAGAAAACGCTTTCATATTATAAAATTCTATGCGCAATTACAATTATATTTCATATATGGCTCGTAGACCCATATATGCTTAAGTTAATACACAATTAAAAATAGGAGCAAATAATAATAAAAATAAAACAACAACATTAGTAGTTATATTAATAATACAAATAATAATAATAATAATAATAATAATAATAATAATAATAATAATAATAATAATAATAATTAACACTAAAATTACAAGAGCGTTACTTGCAGAAATATGAATGGAAACATATTACTTACAATTTTAAGCAGTTTGCGTATGAATTTACCCTGTTGTAGGTGACTTACGTAAGCGGTAGATTTGACGCCAAAGTTGTGAAGCGGTTAGATATTGCTACAATTGCATAAGCCAAATTGATGAGGTAGCTTCCCGGTTGGTTATGGCCTACGCCTTAGTTGTTGTCAACGCTTGGGTGAGGGAAGCTTCCCAGGGTAATTTTGATTTTTTGTTTAGTAGTTCTCAACGGGACTGGGAGGAAAATTCGAAGGTATAAATGAACACGATGAGACATTGATTTCAAGTTCTGTTTAGTCCTTTGGTGTTCTTTCGTCTGATAGGCTGGGCTATTTTGGATATAAACTTAGTTGTCGCGTGTAACACTTTCCGGCGAGTACTATGACCTGTTTAACTAAACCGTGCTGAAATAAACTACGCAACTTACTATACATATGCGGTAATGATCGTACATTACAATTTTTTAAGCTTCTCAACTAATGTTGCTTCGAAGAGCTAAGCGTTAGCTGCCTATGTGACCTGTCTAATTAGAAAATTATAAAATGAAAAGTGACTTCACCATGACTGGCGTCCTGTGCGAACTGAAGATCTGAATTGCCTGTCCTCCGCGGCTTGACGTGAATGAAGCCTGGCGTTGTCTGTAGTTGTCTAGAGTTGTTCCTCTGAGCGGGATGACCGCACCCTTATATATTGAATTCGAATTGGCATTCGTTAGTCGGAAAACCACGTGTATCTTCGCGCCCTTTCCTTAAAATACGAATAAACATTGTTCATTTGATGGTTCAATAACATTTAGCTTACATTTCATTTGATACTTTTGAACTAGAGGGAGAGGGGTCTCATAATTGCATCCCCTTAAATGTTTAAGAATCATCCACTGGTAGGTTAAATTTCCACACTTATTATTGTCGCTATTAAAAAATTTCCCTTTAATCTCGGGCGAGATCTGGTTGGGCGTCATAAAATCTTTTGAATTGGTTTCATGGTCGTGTTAGAAATACAGCTGCTTCAACCGAAAAGACACCAAAGAAAGCTTCTACTTACAGTTCTCACGTTTTAGTTACAGATTACGAACAAATATGAGTTGTATTTATACTACTAATTGCGTTGATAAACTGTAATTATGTGACTCCGCAAAGAAAAATAAACATAATGATTATATAATATATATATAATGATTTCACATTTATGGGATGGGACTAGAGGAATGGTTTCACATGCCCCCATTTCGGGATTTCTTTCTCTTATGAACAATATCGCGGAATTCATTCACCAAATAGGGGTAGAAAAATTCATTGATGTACAATTTGAATGAAATAATACATGTTTATACACTTTTTTGGAGAAAATATGACTGCTAGTATTAAGTTATTTCACTCATGTTTGTCATTGTTCTTTCAGTGGCCTAGGTGCGTTTGCTACTCATTCTTATGTCTTGGTGTACCCTTTTGGACATATAATACATTACCATACATTGATGCTTCACACATGTTTACCCGTTATCTCATATATTTGTCTTTTATTTTCTGGAGCAAATGGTTTACAATTTTTATTTTATATCACCAAGGCTGAGTCATATTAAACTCAAAAATATTTATTCACTATTATCTCTCCGCTCTCCTTGATAACTTTCACTTCCACTTTTCACTTTCATATTGTACTGAATATTTGTAGAAACACCTTGGTTATAATATATATATATATACTTAAAATTAAGTTCCCATTTTAGGTGTAGTAACGAACGATGATCACGATTGAAGACTTGAGTTTAGTTTTACTTTTGACATATACATCAATAATTGTTCAAAATGAAGAAAATCTACATTTTTACATAAAAATTGACTACGCTAGAAAATTTCAGGGCCTTGGATTATTCCAGAATTTTATACTATCTCAATAATTGTTGTGATACCTGCCAGTTTTTTGGTTGATTTTAGGATCTACTAATTCAAATGTATGAAACTCAAACTTACTTGCTATCAAATAGGGTCATTTGATCAAAGGTCCATTCGATGGTACATGCCTCTTAGTAAGCTAGATATTTTTTTTTTTTTTGCAAACTAACACAGAATCACATATCTCTGGCTCCCACCTGTATTATATATCTTATTTATGCCTTCTGCTTCTCACCCTTTGTTCTGAGACATTCGAAATGTTTATGCCATATTTCAAACCCGTCGGTTGATTTGCACTCGCTGCAATGGAACTTGGAAACCCCGTAATGAGAGCTTACGGCTCCTGGTTAAGTAGCAATTGCACAAGGGCCATCCTGGTGATCAGATTTATTGAAATGTTTATAATCCCCTTTATGTATTTCCCTACCTGACCCAGCTCGTATGTTCCTTGTGATATAATACGCTAAAGTATAAAGCTATGTCTCTTACTGCTCTCTCCGTTGGGTTTTCTTGAGGAAATAATTCGAACTTTGACATTGAGTTTTTCTAAACTTTTTGAAGACAAAGGCATTGTCTGACAATAATGCGTACATGTTGCCATATTTCACAATATAGAGTTCGGCAATTTTTTCATGCACGACTTAGTATTTATAGGTTTTAAAGCAGATGCTTTTTGCACATTTAGTACTGACATTGTTCATTATCAAAATACGTCTCTATCCAAGTTCACCTCTAGGCATTTCGCCGTATTAATCGTTACCAGGGCATTTGGCCGATCTCTTAATCTTGCCTGTGGCTCGACATCAGATCTTTTGTTTAAAGGCTTTGGCATAGGTCGCACGCGGGAATGAATTTTCGCAGGTTCATTCCCAGATGTTTCAGTTAAAAATGCGCCGCGAAGTTCAAAGAAATCCTTTCCGCACCTGAGTGGGATGAGGATGTATGAAAGGCGCTGAATAGTTTGTCCGTGCAATATGTACAGAATTCCATTGTGTTTGAATATGGCTCCCTTAATTTGATCGTGAATCTCTGGAGCGTTAGCAAGCATTTCCTTAAACTCATTGTCCTGCTCTTGCAGTTCTTTTAAGTATTTCCATATATTTTTACGAGTAAGACTTGTTCCTGACCTCTTTCTAAACGATTCATGATTGGGAATAGAAATGGTTTCCGAGATATTTCGTGCATGGTTAAATATTGAAAGTACGTCACAAAATATTGTTTTTCCCCGGAACGCGCTCTATTACAATGTCATCGGACATGATCTCGTGGATATATTCACAAATTCGTGAGTTAGTTAATTTGTATCCTCTTATGAAAGACCAGCTTATGTAGTCCATACGCAAAACATTTCTTCTTTTAAATACGTAAAAAGTTAATTTTTGCAAAGCAAAATAAAAGGCGGCGATCTCTTGCTCACGGATGCAAGAATTTGCTTCAGTTCGTGAATATCCCCTTGAGGTGGTTCCGATTACATGTTCCTAATCGTCCTCGTGCCTTTGCATTAATACAACTCGTAACCTTTGCTCGAAGTGTCGGTGACTATTACAAACGAAAGATCATCCCTAAGCCTTTTTCATAGTATGGCTTCCTTAAAGCGCAGTTTTACTCTTTCAAATGCACAATGTTCAGTATCAGTCCATTTACACCCGATTTCATTTTTCAGAATTTCGCGGAGTGGCGCGGTTTCCATGACGAAGTTAATTAAAATTTATGATTGGTTCTGTATTATGCCAAAAAATCTGCGCAGTTGTTAATGTTCTGTGGACGCTCTATCTCTTCAATGCTGTCCAGTCGGTCGAAGTTCTGTCTAATTTCTTCGATAGATGCGAAATAACACACAAATTCAGTCTCTTTCTTTCTTTGAAAAAAATAGTTACTTTTAGAGCCTCACCGTCATCCCGTGTTCATTAAAATTATTGAGTACGTAGTCTATATGTTCTATATGCTGGTAAAGGTCGTCATCAAAAATCAAAAAGTCATACGTATACTGGGCCGCAAAATCCTTTGTACAATCCCCAAAGATTTCGTAAAATGCCCTCAGTAAAGCACTGCCTCTGGTCGACAGGCTGAACACTTATCTCATAAATTGTTATGTGCACCTGTTATGCAAGAAAGCCGTATAATTTCTCACTCTCTCACCCAAGGGGATCTACCAGAAGAATGAAGTTAAATCTAAGCTCGAAAAATGGTTTACTTTGGTTAATTTGGTAAAAACATTGGCAAAATTTTCAGGCTTAAAATAATCTGGCACTGTGTGTATGTGCTCATGAATTTTCCAGGCATCTATTAACATCCGAAATCTAGCAATTTTTTTACGGAAACTGTATACAGTATTTATTTAACATGAATTAACAATTTCTATCACTCCCTCCTGTATCATGCTGTTTATGGCGTCATCAACCTGTCCTCTAATTGGCATAGGAATGGGCTTAACTTATGCAAGTATGGGGTTATTTCATTTACATCAAAATGTGTGTGTACGCCGAGCAAATTCCAGGCTTTTCAGAAAAGAAACCACCTGCATTTCTAATCAATATAGCCTCCAATTTCTCACTCTACCTTTGGTTTAGCCAGTGTACCACCATCGCCTTCTCGCGCATTATTTTCAGTGAATTCTCCTGATCATCTACTTTTATGCATGCCACCATTGGTATTCTTTCGTTTACCGCTACACTTTGCAAAACATCTCGGTATGTGAGCGCCACTTGCGTACATTCACCGCATAGATCTATTGAATAGTTACATGTATTTAAACCTTCAATACTGGCTCCTATGGCCTAATCTCCTATTTCAACGATTGCATTGGCTAATCCGTATATTAGCATACTCCACGAAGACTACGTCGTCTTCAAGCTCGCTTTCCACAGTAGACTTAATTATTCTGTGCTTTACTTTAATTGCCTTCATTTATCCTCGAAATCTGTGCAGTCCCCTTATGTGTAGAATGCATCACAGACGAATATAATCTCCGTTACAACGCATGATATAACAGGAAAGATAATTTCAAAAAGTTCATTTTTAATTTCCGCACTGAGCGTTATATCTGGCCCTTCCTTTTTGCTCTCCTACGGCGACAGCGCAATAAACTCTACATTTTGGTAAGGGCATAATTTTATCTTATGACATTCAATTATTGAAAAATGCTTTTTTGCACACTCTATTACTCGCTCCCGTGTCAACCAAAGGCTAAACATGCAGAATTTCAACCCTTACATCAATTTTCGGAATATCTATTGCTATTTCCTCGGCCTTATTCTGACCTATCGAATTCTGGAAGGTGTTAATGGTAATTAAATTTACTGGGCTCTCAAAATTCTTGGCATTATCAATCTTGCATTCAGCTACCTCGACCCCTACTTGCGCCTCGGTGAGATGGGAAATAAGTTTCCTGCGGCAGGTTCATTGCTGTTGTTCCCCATTTCAACCGAATCAACACCATTTCGGTATACAGAATACCTGAACTGTCTTATGTCTTCACTCTGGCGCGGGTATCTATCCGGGAGGGTTCTCCGACAGTATTGTCGATTGGAATTACGACGCGGCGAACGTCAAGGAAGATGCTCATGTCCCCATGGTCTTTTTCCATCTTGGTAATATCTCGACCATTGTGGTGCTCGTTGGCGGTAAAGGTTCCTTTACCTTCCTCCGTCTGCGAACTCGGTGTTAATATAGCTTAATTTGGGCCTTCTGACGTTAAGTTTTGATTGAGCGTTGCGACTATCAAAATCTCTACCTGCCCCCAAAAAGCCTTGGTCCATCCCTTTTGTGAAAGTTCGATAAATGGGCTCGTTGTTTCAAAAACCATTGCCAATCGGGCGATGTACACCAAATGCCGTTAACGGGTTGATTACCTCAGCGAAATTTCCAGTCTTCCCTACAATTAGGTGATTTCGAATTTGCTGGCGAATTGGTTTGCCACAAGCCGATAAACTCTCAATCAGATATTGGTGGATCAAGGAATTTCTCTTACGTGCGATCATAAAAAATAGAGTACCATGCTTACATTTCGCCTCGCATGATACTTTCCATTCGAGATTTCAATTCTCATTGAAATCTGGTGCGGAAGTCCCCAGTACCTTGCTAAGAACAGGTGCTTGTAGGACCCATTATTAGCGGAATCTGCTATGTCAAATTGTACCAACTTAGCGCTTGCCCCTTGAGGCTTCTGCTAACGAAAATTATTTTCATCCATTCTAGAAATAACTTAATCCTAAAATGATCTTCCAACACCTGTATAAACTGTTAGGGATTATCCGATCTTTCGCCATGAAAATTTGGAGGTGTTAATTCGCTCATTAATTGGCTAGACCACGCGTTAATCGACGGTAAGCATAAGTGAACTATTTATTTTTATTACATTTACACCATTTTGAGAAGTCTGTTATTCCTGCATTACAGACTCTCGCAAAACTAAGACTTCTCGGCTTGTTTTTCTCTGGTTTTTGTCACAACCAATTTGACGCTTCTTATCTCCTCAGTCGGGGATACGCCATAGTCGTTAATTATTTTCTTAATAGTTATCAATTCTTCATTCATGGGAGTTTCTAGCTCGTCACAATTTTCTGTTAAATTTGCATTCCCTTTTTGCATGTAAGAAGTTACTTTCTCACTAATGAGGTCATGTTCACTCCTGATTTTACTTATTTCTTCTTTAACACGATTTACATCGTACCTCACATCTTTATTGATTTCCTTTAATTTGTGCTTTATCCTCCTAAATTATTCTACCTTCCTCAAATTTCCCCTCCAATTTCTTTTCTAATTCCTTTTGGCTGCTACTAAGCTTGAGTTATAGTTATTTTTGGCTGCTACTAGGTTTGTTTTCTGGTTCTTTTTGGCTACTACAAATCTTTTTCTAGTTCTTTCTGTGACTCTGTTTGTTAGTGCATTAACTGAGACATAATTAATACTAATCTTTCCATGCCCAAATTACTGTGTTATTAGTGTCTTGTTGAGTGGTTTCTACCTAGCTACCTTAACTAGCAGCACCAATTTCTCCTATAATACATTGTCTATCATTAGCGGGCTAGAATTACAAGTTTTTCTAAGCTAAGTTGACTGTTATCCGTGTCCTGCTGACTGATTTTAATTAAATTACGCTGAATATCATTGCTAATCTCTCCTTTATCATGGACATGTTCAACCATAGGTATTAATTCATTTTCGTCTTCCATTGTAAATATGTTGCTATATCTTAAAAAAATGAATGTTCATAACTACAAAGATACGTAACTACTCGAACAATTATCTTTGCTCTAAACCTATAATTGTCACTGTACATAATATTTTATTTTGTTTGCTGTACCTTGCGTTAACATTCTTCAGTCGACGATGCCTGACGTTCCGTTATCCTTCCTCTTCGTCTCGTCTCGGTACAGCGGTAGACCAATAAGCACAGCGTTAGACCTCAGGAACTAGCTTCGTCTCGTACAGCGTCTGCTCCTCCAATCTGGGTAAAGCCTATCTGAGATTATGCCTCTGCAACAAGTTTCGTCCCATTGAGCATCAGGTTTCTCTGGAAGCATCGTCGCCATCTTTATATCTCACAGCAGCTTGAATGCCGTCTTTATATCTCCCAACAGCGTCCATGTCCCACGTTGGGCAAAAATTTGTGAACTGGTTTTCTTACGAAGATACTCTGTTGTAGGTGACAATAGGCAATTTCACGCCGATTGCTGGCAAGTTCTTTCCTTAGCTCTAGCCTGAATTCTTCTATGCATTCGTTGTAAACCTATCTTCTCCTAGGCTACTCTGATTGTTTCTTTCAGGCTGTTCCTGGGTTCCAGTCCTAGCACTAACTTCCACCTGGGAATTTTACTTCCCACTTTTATCTACCATCTGAACTACTTTTCCGTTTCTCAAAAGCATAAAAACCTAATAAACAATTAATGAAAAAATATACAAAACACAGCCTGCGACAGAATTTATAAAATATGTACAAAAATTAAGATTTTCTGGGTCTCTATACCTGAACCTTCTTCTGGTGTAGCTGTTAGTTGCTCGGTCGTCTATACTGCTCCTTGGTTCTATGCCCAGATGTGAATCTCGCCCCTTCAGGTCTCATCCCATTATAGGTCTTTCCTGTTAGTGGTAAGCAGGTTTCCCAAGACTCCCGCTATCTCCTCCACTAGTCCTGATTTATTTTTGGTTGGCGTCGGTCGGTGCCATTGGACATCCAAGTCGTCTGGTTCTCGTTGCCTCGCAGAGTCGGGGTATCCTTCTCTCCTTCACGGTGTCGTAAGGGTTTTTCCCTCGTCTATCCTAAGTATGGCTTCCTTCGGAAGGGAAGTAAAGCCGTGGGTCCCGTGTCGTACATTTACGGCGCGAAAAGAACCTCAAGCCTGAAAGAGAGGCCTCTGAGCAAAATTTGTCGGCCGTTTCACGCCCTGAATTGAATGGGACGCTGATGACCTGAGATATTAAAGAGCGTCCTTAAATAAACCAATCAAAAAAAATCTCCCTCTCTTTCTCCTTTACTGTAAGATGGCGTCTCTCCTGCTCCTTCATGGAGTGGTAAGTCTTCACCTCTCCTTTACGGCATCAGCGCTTCACCTCTCTTTCACTGCGCCGGAGCCTTCTATTCTCCTTCACGGCATCAGAGCCCCACGTTGGGCGCACAAAAATATGAGGTGGTATTTGTATATTGAAATGGCCCCTCATTGGGCGTCAATTTGGAAGGAATTTTTATGGATGCGGGGGTGGCTCAAATCTGATACTAATTGAATCGCGATTACTTTTGATCGTGAACGCATTGATGTGATTGGTTCTTGAATAGTATTTACCCGAGGGTCCCACCTCGTACCCCAAGTATCTCCCCAAGTGACCATTTCCTGTTCTCGCGGTCAGAGGAAAAGGGAGGTGAAAGAAAATGTTACAAATTACAAGGCTCTGATCCGTTTATTTGAAGATCCATTTATGGAAGTTCACCTGGTTTGCTGCCATTAACCGGCGAAGTTAGCTCGCTGCTCGAAAACGCAATTCTCTAGATGTTACTAGACGCAATTATTTAATGTTCGGAAATTAATTTAATCTTAATCTTTGCGTGAGTGCATTCATGCTATGATACGGTAGTTGGAACTGCCTACTGCATACTCGTATTCTTAGAAACTGATTGAGCTGTACTGAACGATGCCACTTTCACTGATATTCCATCACTAAAACAACTTACAACTGACAATGACGACTGCTCTGAACAACTCATAACTCTTGCTCTCACCAACGACTCTAGTATTAACTGGCTGAATGAACCGAATTGTAAGAACTACTGTGTAAACTGTATGGACCATGTGAACTGCTTACGTCAACTCAAACGGCTTCAAATGCTTCAACTGCTCTCCTTCGCGGGGGGTGTTTCCATTCATCTACTATTTTTGAGGTGTCGCTAAGTATTGTTCTTAGCTCATATTGCTTTTCACCGGCGCGCCCATGGGAGTTGTGCTCTTGAAATTCATTAATGTGATTTGCGAGTTCCAACTCAACCCAGATGCGCTAATTTTGAACACTTCAAAAATTTCGTTTAGGATAGGTGGACTTTTAACATTCTATCGCGTGCTGTGAGCGGCCAGTCATACCTCCACCGGGTATTGAGGAATTTTGTAACGATTCGAAAGGTATTTGTAGTAAATGAAATACATTTTTTTTTTTTTTTTTTTGTTTCAGCCTTCCACTACACATTTGTGTTCATTTAGCTATTGTTACCGTCGGCGACCTTCGCTTGGGCCTAAAAGGGAGCGATACCAGGTAGCCTTCTGAAGTACATGCATTTTCTTGTCAAGTGTAATATTCCTTTATACAATAAAACAAGATATTAAACGTTATATAATAACTATTAATTACCTGTTATGTAAATTCGCTTACGAGCTGGCGGAGGTGCCACATATATCAATCCATGATATCTATGTATATCATACAACAAGTTTCAGTATTTGAGGCTGAAGTTTTAAATATATAGATTTCTGCACATTTAGTTCCTATTAAATTTACTTTATACAATCAAAAACATGTGAAATATACAATTATTATCATTAACTAATGTAAATTTTAGTAATGTTCTGGAAAATAACATGTTTCATTAGGTACACAAATTACAAATTTCTACTTCAATTCTGTCTAAGAATTTTATTCAAGGGTTTTAAGGATACAGTGATGAAATAATAAAAAATAAGATATTTATTGGGAACAAAGCTGCTTCATGGTTTATTTTTTCATTATGATTTAACGCCCGTTTTTACTACTGAGGCACCACAGTCGGTGCTTCATAATTGATGGTGAAGTGTGTGTGTGTGTGTGTGTGTGTGTGTGTGTGTGTGTGTGTGTGTGTACAATTTTTAAACATTGACATTTTCATTCTTTAAGAAAATTTCCGTACAATTCTTTTCAAGTGCATTCTTCTCGATTATGTATTTATTGCATCAAGCTAAATATTCAGATCTAGAAAATAAGTCATTAAAGGTACATACTTCTAAATCTCTTCGAAGGCCCGAGGAAAAAACCTGAGCAGCTACACTGAAAAAATTCAGCCCTCCAATTCATTTTCTCATTGCTTGAAAGTAAATCAAACTGGTTTGTTTCATCGTACACATTTAAATTCATACATGTGTTATTTACCACTTATATGTCTGTGATACACGCTTACATTAGTCCAAGGATCTGTTTTTCCTTATCCTAAATCCAAATCATCAATTCATATTCCATGAGTCTAGCTAAGCACTTGCCACAAATGTTTTCCGATTATTGGTACAGTAGCCCGATTCCTTTTAACGTTTCAAATGATCATTACTTCATTCCCCTGAAGCAAGTTAATTCCTATAATATCAGAGTAACTATACTCCTAAATCAGATTATTAAGTGCAAACCTAACGCACGTATAGCAGATGTTTTAATTTATTTAAACTGGGGGTTTTAATATGTGAAATTATGCACAACAATAATATATTTGCATTGTACTTATATATTACGTAATTCCCTTAGGCTTGTTTTCATTTCATTACTTTTTTGATAGTGGCAATGAAAATATACATTAATCTTCTCTACACCTGTGTTCTGATATGTTGGAAACACGCATTATATTTCATTCGACATTTAGGAATACACTGTTCTTCCATTTCAGCAATATGATCATATTCTATTCAGTGTTTTCAATAAAGTGTTCACTTGCTAGTATGGTAGCTGCTGCTCTCTTCTTTTTCCTCTCTGTCTCTGTCTCTGTCTCTGTCTCTGTCTCTCTTTCTGTCTGTTGTGTGTGTGTGTGCGTGTGTGTGTGTGTGCAAATTCTATTACATTTCTGGGGTTATAAATATATATTCAAGGCTTTTAACATTTAAATTACCCAAATTGAGAAGCTTAAGATTCTGGTTTTCTGTACTACAAGAGTCTGGCCATGTAATAACGTGCTCTACATTTTACTTGTGTGTGCTCTTTCACTTTGGTCAGATTTGCATGGACCATGTGTGATGTCTTCAGACTGCATTGTCCCCTTTTACCACTGGAGACATGAATCCCAGATTTATAATCCATAACTTCCTGCAGTAAAATGTCAATTTTGTAAATATGTGATGAGTTGGTGAATTGTACCCTATATAAAATGTCGGAGTAAATGAGTTATTATTCTTTTGTGCATATTCTCAATATTTCTTAATATGTAACTGCGCTTTCTCAGCCTGTCTTAGACTCAAATCTACTTTTGTATTGATTTGTATTTATATTGAAATGTTCTGAATCTTTCTTCAGATTCATTGTCACATATTAGTTATATTTTTAATTGTCCATAAGTAAGAATAAATCCAAATTTACTAATATGTAAAAATAGAACAAACTAATTGCGTTTCAAGGGCATGGAAATATGTTTATCTAAACAACGTTTATATTATATTTTCTTAGTTTTTGTGAGAGATATTTACGATTCAGGTTGACTGTACTTGTAAATTCACTTCTTTACCTCAGTAAGAACCTATTAAGCGCTAATATATTGTTTATTTAAATACAATTTAGCACAAATTATGTTACTGTCTGGAACAGATGTAACTTATGATTAATGAAATTCAGATACATAAATAGGTACTAGTGAAAAGAGAAATTCAAGAAGTTTTCTTTCTGCGCATTTTGGTTGCACAGTATAAACTTGCAACCCGACACAAATCTAGCCTATAGCCAAGACATCAGACATGTACCTTCAATTCTGCAATGACTTCTGCGCTATGTGCTTGCAGATCAAGCATGGTGTAGACTCTATCATTTACAAAGCTCACATGAAAAAATCTCAGATATCAGATCTGGGGAACATGGAGGCTAACGAAGAAGTGTTCTACCATTACGACCAGTACGTCCAACACATCTATTTGGTGGTGTATCACTGAGCTCCTTTCAAACACCGTTGTGAAACTTGCGGGTGCGTCCTTCTATTGAAGATATTCTGGCGTTATTTTTGTTTGCCGTATTAACAAGATGGAAGCTGTCTTTGTCACTAAAAACTTAAGGATTTGACAAAATCATCAGTTACTCATTAGGGTTTACATACTCTCTCAGAAAGAATATCGCTGCAAATTTTCGTTCGGTTTGATAGTCAGTAGCAATTGCAGTCAATAAGAACGATATTGCAACCGTTTGTGCAGAATTGTTAACGCAGTCTTCTGCTGGACTGTCAGTTCCCTGCTGCCTCTGATTGTGGATATCTGCAGACTGCATGTGAAACTTGAACGAACCCACTTCAATTTACTGACGGCCGGTTGACTTTCTCTTGCAGATACTTTCTTTAAAATAGGAGTACCACATACAATTTGCGTATCCACTGAGTAGATCTGCTGCAAATGTTGTTTGTAAATATCGTTGTACGTTAATAATAAGGTTTACGAAGGTGAAAATCTAGTACACAAAATATTATCATGTTTTTAAAGTTAGCCATTTTCATTTATAACGCCTCTAGCAATGAAACAAACAAAAAACTCCAAAACAACGACGCTCTTTCCTCTTTAATAATGTAATAATATTGTCCTTAATTAATGGTTATATATATTTTCCGTCCTTAAAACTTAACCTATCGAACAACAAGGCCCACAAAGTTGGTTTTCCAATTTTGGAAATGTGCTATAATGATTTACTGTAATTTAAATTTTGGATGTCGACGTTATTTTCAGCAAAATATATATTATTTTCATTATTAGGTGTTAGGTATTTTTCAATCGGTAATTCTCCAACACAGATATGATTTAATTTAGCTTTCCTTATAATGTTTTGTGTTTTATGTGTATTATTCTAACCTTAGATGTAAATATAATAAATTATTGCTGTGGTTTTTTCCTAAAATTTAACACTTATAACGTATATTTCATGTCTTTTTTGAGATTTTAGTGCCTTTTGAGACACCTAAAGCATAAGCATCTGATGTCTACTCATCACTAAACTCTGGCCGCCTTCGATTGGCAGTGAATTCGTGAGAAAGTAACTCCCTAGCTATTCATTTTTATAGTACACTAAATGATTTACAGGAAAGAATGGAGAAAAATCCTTCTGCCAGTGTTGAGAAATGAACTCCCGAACTTCGAAATATATTCAGAAATGTTATCACCTGAACTCCACGCTACATTGAGTTGGTCCTGGTGGCGTAGTAGTAACCATACTTGCCTTCTAAACTCAAGATCGCGGGTTTAAACATGGCCAGGATCGATGGATTTTTCGGGTGTAAAAATTGTAATTATGGCTTCCTTCGAAAGTGAAGTAAAGCCGTGGGTCCCGTGTCGTACATTTACGGTACGAAAAAGAACTTCAAGCCTGAAAGAAGAGACCTCTGAGCAAAATTTGTTGGCCGTTTCAAGCCCTGAATTGAATGAGACGCTGATGATCTGAGATTTAAAGAGCGTCTGTAAATAAACCAAATCAACAAGGTTATATTGACCGAAGCTATCTTACATAAGAGATACAAGTATGTGCGATTACTAAGTGAAGAGTTGAGAGAAAACTTTCGAACAGAAAAACAGATCATGTCATGCAATATAACGAGAGAAAAATTCTACAGCAAAGGTTACAATAAGAGAATATAGTATGTATTTAAAGTGGTAATAACTGGCATTTGTATTAGTCACATATTAAGGTTCTCTCCAAATAACATAGCCTGACATAGTAAAGGTGATGAGCATATTGAGATAATTAGATTTGTTCACTTCTATAGGTTAACTGAAATATTTGCTTACAGATTTTATTTAGCCAGTTCCATATTTCTGTTCTCTTGAAGCTGAAAATGTCAGTTCTTAAATTGTTCAGTCACGTGAATATGTCTTTACCTAGCAGTTCCCCATAATGTTTATAATAAATAAGGTAGGATGATTATTTATCTTTAACTGGATAATGGCGAACTTTTGTTTTTACTCATATTGAATCGAAAAATGAGAGGATATATCATATTAGTATTTTAGTCATTAAGTAATGAAATTATGTTAACTGCCACAAACGTGAAAAAGGAGGAGGAAAGTTTGTTTGTGTAAGAGCACCATAAATCAAGATATATAAAAAGACATATGATATACATTATATATATATGATGGTGTATATGTTAATAAGGGATTGAAACTAATTTAAACTTGTGTTTTAGCAACATTCCATTTTTAAACACTGAATCGAGTGGGTAGTGTTTTGAATCATTAGAAATAAATTTTAAAATAACTTTCTAAAACATTCCTAATTTCCGTGTTTTAGTGGTTTTTATTTTTCCATTTAACATTGATTGATTTCTGTAATATTGTACACTTCTGATAAACAGATTAAGACATTTAATTTCATTGGAAGAAGAAATAAACGAATAGGATCTAAGTGGAAACACGACGTTGATAATCTGGCGCTTGTAAACGTTTTTGTTCCACGAATTTATACATGTAGACATTTAAATAAATTTTAAATGTGTTTTTTCGTATGCAAAACTTCAGTCACAATCTAAAAATTATATAGTTACATATTGCATTCAGGTATTTAAGAGGATCATTTGATAATTTTTAATAATAATTTATGGCCGTTATAATTACTGTGACATCATAGGAGGTGACAACAACTGTCTTGCTGGGAAGTATGCATTTCCTTCCTAATTTTAAGACACTTCCCCGTATTTGCAAGCGATGATGACCGCGAAAACCTGGAAAAAGTTTAGTTAGGGGAGGACGGTTCTATGAGAATGGAACTGCAGACTTTCCGTTTACAAGCTTGTGCCTTAGCGACATTGACCAAACTTATCAGTAGGATCATTTATGGCCATTAGTACAGTGGTTGACTTTAAATATATGTTAGTATAGAACCAAGCACAAATACTTTAATAGGATTTGATAGAATTGTTGGAATATATAAGTGTAGTCATAAAACGGTTAGTGCAACCAGGCAACTATGGAACACGAGACATCAGCTTTCTATTGTGAGTTATTTCGAATTGTTTAACATATACGACAATACACTGTACATGCTTTTCCCTGCCATACTGCATACTGCTGTACTGCTGTTTCTAACCATTGCAAAAATTATACGCTTGTCATTGCCGTAACTGAAACAACACGATCTGTCGAGTCACTAAGCATTATATATACTTGATGAAATGTCCTGGAGGGAGTAAAGATATTTCGCTACACTCATTTGTGCTGCTTGGAAAATCGTGTGAGATTTTGTTTTATTTTCCGAGAGCACAGGCACCTGAAGTATTTTATACTCACTGACCAAATATATTCTGTATCCTATTATTTGAAAATATGTGGGTAGTGTAATATTTTATTAATAATTTGAGTAAATTAAACTCTGAGATGAAAATAGAAACATCACTCAAAGTACACATTTTATGATTCACTATAGACAAACGAAACAGATTTATTATTCTAAATGATTTATTAACATATAAAACATTATTTACCTCGAGGAATTGCATCAAGGTATATTATTATAGAAACACGTTTCAATTCTGAGTTTCTAGATACTGGCAGATATATACGTCTCGGTTTGTTCAAAACTTCAAATGTAAAATACTCAAATGTAAATTTTGCTTAAGCAAAGTTGGCCTATTCCATAAGTTACTTCTTCTTCTTGTTAAAAGCCCATAGGAGACTTTCAGGAAGTTTTATCTCTTCGATAGTCAGGTTTATTTGGAGCATCATTCACAGCTCATAGCCACCAAATCACCAAATTCAATATCCTTAAGATAAGGACATTATTTCTTGTAAATTGAGTTTATTCAAATATGGAACAGCTTATTGACCTCATTATAATACGTTTGTATTTTAAATAACAATTTAAATAGAATTGCTTTACGAATTTTTAAAATTTGTAAAGATAAGATGATCAGAGTTGGATTACAGATTTAACAGCCTGCATTGCAACATCTTTATCAACGTAACTTAAGATTTCTCACTTTTTTCCCTATATTTTGAATCACCACTAATTGACAGATAAGTGTGATAATTAATTAATATGTTTCAGTTACCGTGACTATAGCATATATACGGTAGTCATAAAATTTATCATATCAACCTTAGGTTTTTGTTTCGTAAAACAGATATTTTAAAAGTATTGGCAGAATTCTCTTTCGTGGAAGAATACTGTGGCTAGTTCTTGCGCATGATGTACATATTAAGTTAAAGATGCTGTTTTCTAGTGTCATGAATTATTCAATGCAAGATAATCAAAATGTGTTTCCGTGAAGATGAACAGGGTCTAAGCTACTGATCTGGTGACGAAAAAAATACAAATCTGCTTTTTCAGAATGCCTAAGTAACAAAGCATTTTATTTATTTATTTTTTTTTTTTTTTGTCAAGAACCGCCTATAGAATTTGCGGAACCGTGTCGCTGGTGGCGGGACTTGAAAGCTTGTATCCAACAAGCTATACCGGCAGTAGTTTGTTATCGTTAAGGACACCCATGCTGGGCAGGCTAGAGAGGAGAGGTCAAAGAAGAGACTCAAATTCATCTTCTCACCATTTCATCCATTTACCTTTCACCCAACTTCACCTTTCATTCCCATTTTTATTCAAACTCAAGGTGTAAAGCGACCCGTGCTGAGCAAATGCAGCACATGGAAGATGTGCACTAAACGGAGCATCCGGAATACCAGGCGACCTTCCAATAGTACTTAGTCTTATCCAGAAATGCGGGGCTCTGCCTGAACCATCTAATTTCCCTGCTGCTCATGAGTTTTTTTTATGGAAGAGGATAAAAAACCAAAATATACCACTGAAGAGCTTCAGACTTCAGCATCTATACACATTCCTGCCAAAGAGGAAGTTTCTGAGAATCAAACCTATGAAGCCATGGGGATGGTAGTCTCCATACCTGAGGGAAAAATTACCCCTCAGAAGGAGAAGAGAAGAGGCTACTTATGAGTCCATCAACCCCTGGCTTCAACTGGAACTAGATAAAGCTATGGAGCGAATGGAAAAGCATAAGGTAAAGCCTTCCAAACTTTCAGGGGCACAGAGGTAACGTGACCTGAAAGAAAAACTTACTAGGCAGGGGATTGAATGGGATTCTAGCAAATGGAGAAAAAATAAGAAGGACCTAAGAGCCAAGGAGGAGTAGGTGTCACAGAAGAGTGGAGTGAAATGCAGGCGCTCGAAAGGGTCATTCCAACCTCTGAAATTACCCGATAAAACCAAGAACTACTCCGGAAACAACAGTAACTTTTAAGGGAACCTTATTCAGTATCAAAATGGCTGTAACTCTGGAATGATTCCAGGCGACCAAACTTACTGATGCCCAGGTAGAGGAGTTTCAGTAGTTCGTCGATTCCTTCGAGAGCCTTGAAAATGGGACTTTCTTTCAGTTTACTGGATCGTAAGTGGAAATAGAGACGTTTTTCCTTTCCTGTGTCAATTAGCTAGTTCCGAAACTCAAGCCATGCGAAAATGCCAAGTTATTTGTAGGATTGAAAGCGTACGTCTTGATGACTATAAAGATTTCGCTTTATGACGCCAAAGATGTTCGCCAAGACGCACCTCTCCAATATCCTGCCAATGCTTGGAAAGCAAAACAAAAATCTGAAGACTCGAAAATGGCAAACAATCGGCAACAAAGGCGATCTAACTGACTAAAAATTTATATGCTGGATTGACTACGAACAATAAAACGCTATAAGAGTTTAGGGTAACAGAGGCTACCTAGGGTTAGGTAGAATTACAGTTGTCATTTTAACCAAAGATGGCAAGATTATCCAGATAAACCTGCAACACAGTAAGGAGCCTTCGGAAGCCTCCTGTAAGGTCTCAAGAAGAAAATGTTGACCTGGCCCTCATTCAAGAGCCTATGTACAAGGGACGAACAGCAAAGTTAGGCAAAACAAAACGTATGTTTCTTATTGTACCTCCATTAATAATGTTATAACTTATGTCCTTGTTAGAAATGGGGTGCTTGCCTTATCTTTATATAAATTCTGTTCAGGGATGTCACAGCAGTAAGAATGAACCTCAACTTGAGATAGGGAAACATAGGCCTTATTGTGAGGTCTGCATGCCTACCCTACGACGGTGGGAATCCCATTAACAGAACTAGAGCTCTTGGTTAAACGTGTGGTGGAGAATAGCGAGCAACTACTTGCAGGATGTGACGCCAAATCCCACCATGATATCTGGAGCAGTACCAACACCAATAAAAGAGGCGTGTTCTTGCTGAGCTACTTGCTCATTAACAATCTTTATTTACTTAATGTCGGGAATAAACCTACCTTCTCTAACAGGATTAAGAAAGAGGACATCGACATTAAATTTGGAACAGATCTCATTAGCAATCTGATTACAGAATGATAAGTTTGTGACAAGCCATCTCTTTCTAATCACAAATACATTCAGTTCGAAGAGGATGTTAAGATTACTGATATATCATTTAGAAATCCAAGGAGAACCACTTGGACCACCTATAAGGAGGACCTCGCGGGTATGGTTGAAAATAATATAAGTAGTTAAATCTTTTGGTGATGTAGACAGAACAGCATGCTTTTTACAGAATGCAATCACAGATTGTTGTCAGAACAATTGTCCTATAACAACAAAGTCTGGACCAAAGAGAAATGGAAATTGGTAAGAATATTATTCAGCTTTTAAAGAGTGCAATTAGGCCATTCGAAAAGCGAAATAAACCTCCTGGAGGGTTAGGAGATCAACATCCTGAGAGAGGCCACCAGAATCCAGAAGGTGATGGCCTATGGGAAAACGACTCCTTTTGGTTCTTTAAATAAATCCACGGAAAGTTATACTAATACTGCAGAAGATGCATTTAAAGCGCTTCTTAGGCTAACTTCTGTGACTGCTTTCAATAAAATCTCCTATTCATCAATAATACAGGCCGTCAGCAATCGAGGCGTGGAAGACATCATTTGCAAATGATAAATTGCGTGCTATGCAGCAGAAATATTCAAATAATACTTTTCGGAGTGACACAGGAAATCGTTGCGATGAGAGTTGTCCAAAGGAAGGAGTATTTTCTCTCTTGTTATGCAGCCTCATGTTAGACTGCCTACCAGTGGACATGAACGGGAAAGGACATTATATACAGGCTTATCGGATGGCATAACTTTATTTGTGGTGGGGAAATTTACCCAGATGATAACGGATATAATAAATGATGCAGATTAAAATCAAACACTGGTACATGAAGAAGGGACTTAAAGTGAACTCCTCGAAAACAGTTATTGTACCATTTAATAAAAAGAAAAGGATACAAGGCTTTGATAGACCGAATGTTTTCTAGCACGTTACAATCTCCACGACGGCTAAATATCTCGGCGTGATGGATAGGAAACTTACATGGAATGCTCTCAATGATAAAATTATCCGAAAATCAAAATGGTCACTTTGACCTGTAAACACTTTATTGGAATGTGATGGGGAATGAGGCCTATGATATGACAGTGGTTATATACCGCGATCACCAGGTCTCAGTTAACCCTTAATATTGTGATGTGGTGGCCGAAAATGCTGGAAACCATTGATATACAAATTTTAAAGTTTACAAAGACTTGCTTATATGTGCACAAAGGGGCTTTGAAAGTGTCTCAACTGTTGTATTGAGATTCTAGTTGGTCTAACACCGCTGGATATATTCTTCAAAGTAAACGCAAGACTCGTAGCTTATAGTTTAGTACATGCAGAAGGATGGAGGAATTATTATTATTCCGGATATATTAAGATATTAGAGGTCATGGATTTTTCAGAACTAGAAATGAGATGAGATCTCACGATTATTCAGTTCTGTTTACAAGGAACTTCAAGACAAATCTTGAATCTCGATCTAACTGGCAGAAAGGATCAATGTCAAAGAATGTTCATGGACAACTAATATGGTACAATGAGTGCAGACGGATTCTTAATCAAGTCGGAGCGGCAAAACCCCCCAAACTTACATTAGTAAAAATCTTGAGAAGTATTGCACCGTGTTTCACCTGAGATCTTGGCAATTTTGACCTGTGTTCAAAACGGCATAAAGAAGGGATACCATAGTAAGCATATTTTGATCCTCTCCTCAAGGACTTGATTCTCACCAATTTAATTAAAAAATGATATGGTACTATCTTCAAACACTGATGGCTTTGTCAAACGATAAATTGAGTTGGGGTGAGTGCAAAGTCATCGAGGTGTGACAGGAAATGAAAGAGCAGCCAAACTGGCCAAAGCACCCAGCTCCTATATTGCACCTGCACCAGCCTGCGGGGGTAGCAAATCCGTAGAAAGAACCGCAATTAGGTTATCCAGAGAAAAACATAAAACATGATGGTCCAACTATCCTCGACAAACTCCTGGGAAAAGTTTTATTAACAGACCAAACCCCGCACTCACTAAAACGCTCCTGAAGCTAGGAAGGAAAAAGTTAAGACGAGTGGTGGGATTAATTACTGGGCATGACTATTTCACGAAACTTCTCCAGAAAATCCGAATATTTCAGGGAGAGTCCATCTATAGACTATGCAATCAAGTTCATGAAACGGCTAAGCACATACTCCTTAGTGTGAGGTTCTGAAGAGAAGAAAATACCAATTCCTTAGTCCACAACCATAACAAAATATGGGTGATCTCCTTAAGGTTCTCGATCTCATTCAGAATACAGAATTCGAACTGCTATAATGGGTATGATGATGATTGTTTAATGGGTGCAAAATAGCTATGGTCATTAGCGCCCAAACACACTAAAACTGCCCCAAGATGAAAGAAATAATACACACAAAATCAGTGCATCAAGTAAGCAACAATAGTGCTTTGGGCAGTAAAATAAAACCCCATAATAAAAAAGGGCTGTATAGTCAACAACTAACAAGACTGGTACAAAAACACAGCTGCAAAAGTTGAGATCACAGTCTTATAAAATTATAAAAAGGAACATTAAAAACCCCAAAAACAATTAACAAGAGTAAAATGGTAAAAAAATAAAAATACTGGTACTAAAACACAGCCGCAAAAGCGGAAAACATAACAGTCTTATAATGGTCTAAAATGGTACCAATAAAACCCCAAAACAAACAACTAGGGTATATTTGATTAACAACAAAAGGCTGGTAGTAAAACACGCTCCAGCAGGGCGGAGAAACACAACCGTCTTATAATACTCTAAAATGGTAAAAATAAAACCCCAAAAACAAATATCAAGGGCGATATGCACCACAACAAATAAATACTGTTACCAAAACGCATCAGCAAAAGCTGAAAATACAACAGGTTTAAAATAATCTAAGAATGCTGTCATGAGTAAAATGATAGAACCTAACACCTTGCTCCAAAAACCTAAAACACGGATAAAACGGAGCACTCGCTCAACAGCAGCATCATCATCTGCAAGTAACTCCTCAAAGCCTGGGAATGTCAAAATGTTGCTAGATAACAACAATCGAGTAAAATGTGACGCACGGTAAAGGGATGGTCACAGTGAGGGCAAGCTAGAGCTGGTTGACCATTAAAAAGGTGTCGGTGACTAAAACGGCAATACCCAATTCTCAAACGTGCTAAAATCACTTCTTCACGACGAACTGCGCGAATAGAAGTTAAAAAGGGTGGATTTATATTCACGGAGCTTATTAGTAGGAAGTAATTACCACACCTCGCTCCAGCGAGGCCTCGTTACCTGGAAGGCCCTCATCTCCAGGAACCCACAGTAATGTCACCATGACTCCAGCGTCAAGAAGCGTTACCACCGCATCCTGGACCTTCTGTTCAATAGGGTGGAAGTTGTACAGATTTCTAAAAAATAAAAGCGCACTCAAGGAATCGAAACAAATCATACTGTTCCCCAGCCCCTGGACAGAAATAAATAAAATATCCCGATAGATAGCTTAAAGCTCCTCCATAAAAATAAATGTCGCAACTTTAAGACCAAACGTGAAACTAGCTCCATTAAAAACAAAAGCACATCCTACTCCCGTGTCGGATTTCGAGCCGTTGGTATATATAAAATTCCAGAAGATATAATCTCGGGAAAATGACTACGAATAACAGGGGCTGCGATCGAAGATTTAGAACAGGGCGTAAGCTCAAGATGAACGGGGGCTCTGCTAAAATCCAAAGTGGAGAAGTTTCCCCGGTTAAGAAAAAGGCAGTTATCTGCACGTCTAACGTCCTTAATAACTCCCGAAAACGAAAGCCAGCAGTCTTGGGAGTAACAGACCCAGCAGCATAAAATGGAGCGAGAGACTTATTAAAAACGACTCGTTCGTGGGATGGCGAGGTTGCGCAGCTAGTCGACAACCATACGCAGAAAGTAAACGATCCCTACGATAAAACAACGCAGATTCTCCAGATTCCGCACATAAACTTAACACAGGACTCGTGGGGAATGCACCAATGGCAACACGAATGCCCCGGTGATGAATGGGGTTAAAGCGAGGAAGAACAGAAGGTCGCGCAGAGCCATAATAAACAACACAGCCATAATCCAGTTTGGACCTGATGAGAGAGCGGTAAAAACGTAAAAGAATAGTCCGATCAGCACCCCAGGATGTGCAACTTAAAACACGTAAAATACAAAGAGAACGTTCACACTTGCCTCTGAGTTGTCTATATGCGATGACCAGCATACTTTTATGTCCAGCACCAAGCCAAGGATTCTAACTTCGTCTGAAAAGGAGAGAGCGTCTGGGCCAAGATGGAGAGATGGTGGAGGAAACTCCTTACGGCGCCAGAAGTTCAAAAAAACGGTCTTCTCTGCGGAGAAACGGAGCCCTGATTGACACTCCAAGCTTAAAGGCGGTCGAGACAGCATTGGAGGCGGCTTTCTAAAAGACAAGTTCTCCGTGAGGAAAGAAAAATCACAAAATCTTCAACAAACAACGACGATTGAATTCCTGGCGGTAGACACTCAGCAATGGAATTAATGGCGATGGCAAACAGTGTGCAACTAAGTACCGAGCCCTGAGGTACACCGTTCTCTTGAGTAAACCGAGAAGATAAAACTGATCCTACGGAACATTAAAAACCCGGTCTTCCATAAACTCCCCAATAAAAACAGACATCCGACCACATATAAGTCATTAATAAAGCATACGCAGGATATAGCCCCTCCAACAGGTATCGTAAGCCTTCTCCAAATCAAAGAAGACAGCAACAGTTTGGCACTTTCTAGAAAATCCGTCCATAATATGGGTGGAAAGAGACACAAAATGGTCGATTGATGAGCGATGACGACGAAAACAGCTCTGGACGTTCTTTCGAGTGCCTCGACTCCAACCACCACATAAGCCGCCTATTAATTATGCGTTCCATCACTTTGTAGACGCAGCTGGTGAGGGAAATCGGACGGTAACTGGAAGGAAGATGTGGGTCCTTTCCAGGCTTAGGTACAGGAATGACGGCGGCCACTCGCCAAGCGCTAGGAAATGTGCTATTACACAAAATAAAATTAAAAGTCTGTAATAAAAAACCTTTCGCTGATAAATGCTGCAACATAGCAATATGAATACCATCTGGCCCTGGTTCACAGTGTCGAGAGTTCTTAAGGGCATGTTCCAATTCTCTGGAGGTAAAGGGGACATTATAGCACTCCTGCTCGTCGGAGGTAAAACAGAAACCCTTTGACTGGACCTGCTCCTTTAAAGTGCGAAAAGAAGGAGGGTAATTGGTGGAGCTCGAAATATCAGCGAAAGTGCGCCGTAAAATATTGGCAACTTCAACCGGAGTAGTAACCACTCCATTTGATAACCTAAGACCGGGTATAGGCGTAAACCTAGATTTGCCCGCAACGCGGCGTAGCTGTTCCCAAACTACACATGAAGACGTTGTGCGGTTAAAAGAAGAGGTAAAAGCAATCCAAGACGCCTTTTTGCTATCCTTAATGACTCGAGGGCATTTGGCGGGCAGTTATTTATAGCGAATCATGTTTGCTGAAGTATGGTGGAGATGAAAAATTCGGAGAGCACTTCAGCGTGCACGCAACGCATCCCGGCATTCATGGGTTCACCGGAGAACCGATAAGCGTCTGGGGTGGCAAGACGACCGGGGAATAGCCTGATCTGCGGCATGAAGGATTACCGTTTGGAGGTGCTCGATCACGTAGTCGATGGATGGAACACGTAACCCTGAAAATTAGGCCAAAGATCTAAAGAGAACGCAATTCGCCTTTTCAATGAGCCATCTCAGCCCGCGCTGAGAATGTGCGTTTGAAGAGAGTACATGTATCTGACACGGAAAGTGGTCACTAGAGTATGAATCAAAGAGGACATTCCAAGTCAAATGTACAGAGAGAGAGAGAGAGGCAGAACGAAAGGATAAGTCCAAGTGTGAAAAACTATCAGTACTGTATGAAATATATGCAGGTTGACCAGTGTTGAGCAGGTCAAGATTGTGACCATCCAGAAAGTCGCCTAAAGTCGCCCTTGCACACTCTAAGGTGGAACCCCATAGGGTGTGGTGCGCATTAAAATCCCCCAAAAGTAGAACAGGGGGTGGTAGATGAATAAAGAGATCATCAAGATCAGTCGTTGTGACTGTACCAGACGGAGGTAAGTAAATACTACTGATGGAAAAACGAAGGCCAGAGATGTGAACTGTAGCTGCAGCAGCTTGTAAAGGAGTCTGAAGGTGTAATGAAGTACTGTACACGTCATTTCTAATTAAAATTAAAACCCCGCGGTGAGCGGGAGTGCCAACTTCGGGAGGAAGATCGAATCTCACCGAAGAATAACCGCGTAGAGTAAAAGAATCTTGCGGGCGAAGTTTGGTCTCTTGGAGACACACAAGCGGAGAGTCAGTCGAACGTAAAAGTAAACCCATGCCAGGTCTTCGACTGCTGAGTCCACGCACATTCCAAGAAAGGATAGCCATTGTTAAAATTAGATAAAATAACTTAAAAATATACCTCCTTACTTTTTGGTCGGTCCAGGGCGAATCAAACGTCCTTTCTTCAGTCGCGTGGGACTAGGTGGTTTTCCAGGAGCAGTCACATCCTACTCCATCACCTCCTCAGAGGGAAGGCTCTCCCGCTGAGGAGCATCCACCGATTCCAACACCTGGAATCGGTTGGATGTAGAGATAGGCGGTGATGGCAACCGCCTAGCGGGATTGCACCCATCGTGGGAGCGGGACCTCCGAGGAGGAGAAGGACTCTTTTGCTTATCTACAGGAGTGGGCGTCTTGATAAAATCAGACCTAGTATAAGCGGTCTTGAATTTAATTGCCGGCGCATTAACCACAACCGGCTTAGGCTTCATGGTAGTTCGTTTCGGAGAACTTGGCTCATTAGAGCCCCGTGTAAATACAAGGTCACAGGTCTGCGTACTACTGTTACGCTTCTTCGCCGCTGAGGAAGCTACTGCGCTGTACGTACCGTCTTAAGTACTGTGGGCTGGCAAGATTGAAATCGCTTACAGGCTTCCACAAAGGAGAGTTTTTCCTTAACTCGGATTTCCTGGATACAGCGTTCTTGGCGATAGCGAGGACAGTCACGGGATGAGGCTGGATGATCCCCTCGACAATTCACGCAGACTGGAGCGGATGAACATGCTCCTTCATGACTTTCCTGACCGCAGGTTCCACAGATTGAAGTGGCATTCTTGCAAGATATGCGTGTATGGTCAAAACGCTGGCACTGATAACATCGCAACGGGCTCGGGATATACGGGCGCACCTTAATCACTTGGTAGCCGTCTTTAATCCTCTGGGGTAGGTCTACCTTGTTCAATGTGAGGAAAAGAGTACGGGTAGGCTGTACTTCTCTGTCTTTCCTCGCCTGCACTCAATACACGGACGTGACCCCTTGGTTCTCCAAACAATTTTGGATTTCCGGGCCGGACACATCCGCCAAGAACATTAGTTGTTATAACTCCTCGCGACGAATTAAGAGATTTATGTTGCTCGACACGGATCGGATATCTGTGGAGAATCGCTGCCTTGAGCAATGAGTTACTCTGTGACATTCCAACTGTCTGCACTAAAAGATATCCATTGCTAAGTCTTGTGCAGGATTTCACGGGTCCAGCTGTGGTGTCTATGCCCTTCTGAATAATAAATGGGTTTGCCCTTGTAAAGGACTGACCGTCTTCTGTACGACTGATGATTAAGTAACGGGAAAAGGCTTCTCTTCTTTTACTTCCACTTTCCTGCGTTTCGTTTGGTTAAAACTATTTTCATTAATCATAGAGATTTAATCCTCTACCATTGCAACTGTCTCCGATGGCAGGCTGCTTCCAGGGCGCCACCCCGGATTAGTTACTGACTCTGGCCTGAACAGAGTAACCTCAGGGTCACACCTTCCTGTGTGTTGATAAAGGGACCCAATCGCCTGCAGGAAGTGAACAGCTGATGCAATGGCCCTTCCCCGGGCCATACCTTTACCAGGGGATACGCTCCTGTCCTACATGATAACCCAGTGCTGGGAGTTACGCCGTTACCCAGTCACTTTTTACCCTGGCAAACACATCAGACGAAAAGCAGGGAAGTAGGACAAATAAAAATTAAAATAGAGGCGAAATAAAAATGAGTCAAATACGCTGAGCGTAGACGTGAGGGAGCAGCTCGGGTGCCTCGGGGTCGCTACGCCCCGTACCCCAAAAAAATTGGGCCCCTGAGGGGATCATGGGTATGACGGGTCACAAATAGCCAATGACTGAAGTGCCATTTTAATGCCTACTTAATACTGCTGCTACTACTACTACTGCTACTACTACTACTACTACTACTACTACTACTACTATTACTACTTTCATACTTGTGCAAGAAATAGTAAATGCAACTATTTTTCCTCTTTGATAATATGTTGACTATGGTTTCCTAATATATTTCATGTACTTTAAAAATATATTGCACGTAACAAATATTTTAATATATGTAACTACAATTTTGGTATGAAGGCATACTTTACAATACATACTCAAATTGGAGCATTTCATGTAATAATCATATCCTGTATAACACATATACGCAATCAATTATTCGATGCAATTTATATAATTGTAAAAGATGTACAATATCAATGTAATGCACAAATTGGCATGTTCTATTCAAAGTACTACTGTACATGAACTCTTAGGACGAAATTAAATTTTATGCCACATTATGCTCACATTATTTTATAACCCAAGGATATTGCCCAACCTTGATGCAACCTTAGGAAACTCCTGCTGTCAGGAGTTTCATTATCAACGGAAAGCTCCGATTCCTGATAAATCAAATGAGTAGTGCCTGTTTTTGAAATGCAAGTTTATTGTTGTATCGTATACATTTGGCCAGATTTGCTAACATTTATAACTTTTACAATGCCCAAGGTCATCTCCGTACTTAGATCTGCTCAGCTCATGATTTTCATTCTTGCAGGATGCAGTGACGATGGTAGCTATAAATGCAAACGAACCTATCTCTTAGAGGTCAGAAAACTATACAGTATAATGAACTAGAAACATTGTACTGAACAGATATAAGAAAATTATTTAATTTGTTACTAATAGAACCACGACATTTAATCTTATACTTAATACCTATTAGAATACTTAATAGAATAAAACTGCATTTCTAAACTATAACCCATGTTACTTTATTTGTTCAGATTTTTACGATCATCTCTTTCAGGTTCTTTCAAAAAGGCCCCATTTTTCATGAAGCTCTCTCTGCAAACATGTTTTGTAAACATGGGTACTTGACCAATATTCATAGACTAATCTATAGAGGAGGAAAAGAATGATAAGTAATCTTGAATTTTTACTATTCAAAATCAACTTTTACATTCTCACAATATTTTAATAACCTTGGATTTAAAAACTTTGCCGAAGAGGATACCCCACTTTTTAGAAAAAAATTATATATGTTAATTTTTTTTTAATTTAAAGTTTGTTATGAACTATAGATTACAAAGTTTTATGTGTAGAGATGAACCGAAACTTTAATTCTTTATAATACTTAAGCATGAAGTCACGAAAGCTTGGAAGAAAAGTAGGGTATTAGTTTTATTAAAAATAACACTAAGTTGAGCTATTCATATATGATGCCTTTTAGATAAGTGCAGTAAGAATAGATAATAAATTACAGAAAGTCGTATTTCAGTTATGGAAGACAGCAACAAAAACAATCTAAACATCTCCCAAAATGAAATCGACAGTTATGAGTTTTCAGGGAGCAAATCATATTATAATGACAAACAATATATTAGATCGTCAGCTGGTTTTATTACTGGAATGCATTAGAAAATAAATATTTGTATTTTAAAATAAATCACTTCAAGAATATGTGTGCACAGTTGTGCATACTTTAAAAATCCATCTTAATGTATGGTTCAGATACAGGAATAAATAGAAAATGGAAACTGCAGAAATGAAAGTAACAAGATCACTTGCAGAATATTCCTATTAGAACCAAAAAGAAGCATAGAAATTATAAGTTATTTAAATACAATATTGCTTAAATAAAAGTATTTCGAGCTGAAACAGTGGAAAGAAGACTGTCAACCAAATGCGCTTATCCAAGGTTCTATAAACATATAATCCATGAGAGGTATGAACTTTGTGTACACCAACAACAAGATGGAGACAACAAGATATTACAGAGAAGGAACGGCCAAGTCCTTGAAGTTGATGGTGATGATGAGATTACTGAAATGCTATTAATATTCTTAACAGCTTAAGACACTAAGTATCTCTTGCAAACAAGCAGGAAGGGGTGCTCTTATCGGTTTGGAGAGGGTGGACAGCTTTTCCTTGGAAGGGGTCGTGAACTTTCCATCAACTTGAAGTTAATTTTACTAAAGACATGGCAGTAGATTTATGACATTATGTGTTTTTGGAAGTTAAGCAATCACATTTTCATGTAAAGTCTTATGCAGAAAATGTCAGTAGAACTGCCTTACGAATGTTTAAGTCCTTAATGTTGTAAACTTTTAATCAATTAATTAGTATAGTCTAACTTTCCATTAACTATAGCTCATTAATTTCACTACACCTCCTCAATTACATAAACTTTGCACTGAAATTATTTGAAATTCATTATAATGCAAATAATTATGTTTAATTACTTAGTAAATTTCATATTATTTTAAAAATTAATTTCATATTTTCATTTTTATAAAAGAGAAGTATTTTTGCATTAGAGAAACTTAATTTAGAGAAACCTGGAAATCCACGTTTCATTGGCTGGGTTAAGGGTATCGGTAAAGAACAAGAACCTACGCAATCATCATAAAAATCTTCATTGTCATGTAATACCACCTATATTGTATCTGGCAGTGAAAGATTTCACCTTGCAGAAGATAACAATTCAAAACATCGATTTATTCATAAGCAAAGGATGCTTAAAATATGGCTTGGCTGTCCTAAAGACTGGACTACAACCACACAGAATTGTTATCCAATAAAGTGGATAGAGATGTCCAGGGCGTTCATTTAAAAACTTGTACTATTCAACAAGTATAAAAGGATATAGGTTCAGAATACCTCCAAAGAATTATAATCAAATGCTTAGAATTTCTTCGGTACTTATTTAAACCAAGATGAATACTTTGAGATAAAAAAAATTAATCAATATATTTTGTCTACATTCTTGTATTTTGAACTTAATAAATAACATTTCTGTGCTAATTTATTCGTTTGTCTGTGTTCATCTTAGAACTATATGGAAAGAATATGATGTATTGGGATTAATGAGCGAAAGTGTACTTACACAGATGTAAAATGATTGGAAGTGGAAATATAATTACTTTTAATAAACACTTTAATTTTAATATTTTAACAAGATGTCTTCGTAGGTTCAAGTTCCCTTCCCGTTTTATTCCTTATACGTCTCATCTTGAACAACGTGTGATTTCGGAAAGTTGATTAATTGAATTTATAAAAAAAATTATTTCCAAGTCCTTTGGAACTGAAAACTACATGGCATTTGCATTTACAGTATAATTACAGCTCCATAAACAGCCGTATTTACCTCCACAAGGAACGAGTTTAGACCAGCTAGTGTATAGACACATACTTTAGTGTCCATGGTAAGAATCTTTCCTAAACTCATTGTACTTTGGTTTCTTGATTCCTGTGGCGATCTAAATAAAAACACCAGCAATATTTTGCGCCTAAGTAAGGCGGTTACGAGATAAAATATCCCTAGATATTATTGCTTATAATAATTCCACGAGAAAAAAATGAAAACACAATTCAGTTGACTTACTGACCTAGAAATGCAAAACAACAAATTTATTTAATAACCCATCTGAACTGGATCATTATAAATTAAATATCAGTGACAGAAAAACACTAACCTAAAACAGCAACTGCGAGCTGTAACAATAACAAGTGATAAGGCGCGGAGTAAAAAGCTGCAGGCATTCAAAGGCTATATTTTAGATTCAACTCAGCTTACCCCTCAATTTCTTTCCATATCTTTGTCAATATTTGAGTTAGGTTGAATCTATCGCTAGGGCTTTCTGACTCCAATCGGATGCTTCAATTCAAAAGGAAAATAAGAAATATCGCATTGTGCATGCTGGAGGGCACGATAAAGGCCATGCTGTAACCTCTGAACCTTAAAGAGATGAGCTAGCGTATAACATGAAGGTGGTTTTTCCCACTATTCTTTTCCTTCCTTTTCAGAACCCATCACATTCTCCAAAAGCAATAGATTAAAAATGCAATGTTCATATTTCTTTGTAGCTTACAAACCACGACTCCAAAAAATATATTTTTAAAATATATTATTATTCTCTATGCCCAGTTATTACGTCTTAGACCGTATCAGTGCTCATGTTTACATCTGCTTTCATATTATGCAAACTATGTTATTCTAAAGATTTGGTATAACAACAAGAAGGTTATGTTGAAACTTGCCACAATTATATAAGAGAATTTAAGCTATATTTTTCAATGTAATGCAGATTTGAGACAATTTTCCTATTAATCTGAAGTAGAATTAAAATCATTATACATATAGACTGAACCATAATAAATAAAAATACAGCATATTGACTATATATACATTGCTTACTACATTTTATATCTGCTCCCATTTAAGGAGCCAGATTTGATGTAGTGTTATTAGTAGAATATGTTTCATTATATATATATATATATATATATATATATATATATATATATCTTTAAATTAATATACAATTACTTCTTTATTTGTTTTTAATTTGGAATTCGCAGAATTTTAACTACAATCCAGCAGTGTTAGTTTCATTTCTGAAGTATAGAAACCCCCTTTTAAAGTGAAGTTAAAATTTTAATTAAAACGTACTACTCTTCAATTATCGGTTACTAATAGCAGCGGATTACTTTCTTAACATTACCGCCATCACAACAGGGAGAGGTGCGGCAATGAAATGCAAGAAATAATTCAATTCCTACTTGGGGGGGGGGGTTCAGTGATATTATGGTTATCATAAATATTGTAAAAAATGTGTATATATAATAGAGAAATGCTATAACATTACAATTTTATTTGTAAATTCTTATTATTATTCCATTTGAAAATAACAATTACAAAAAATTGGAATCGCTTTGTATGTAGTTTTAAATTATTTTAGAATGAACAACCTCACAGGGACATTTTTAAAGTAGTAAAATCAATATACAAACCATTAGTTAACTGTCTAGTCGCCTGATCAACTTTGGTTGTTTTACCTATTTTAGTTTGTTATTTAAGACTGCGTTCTAAATATTTGCATAATTCTCTTAATTTAACGCAAACAAAATATGTCTTTAAGATATTACATCTCACAGAAATTTGTAATTACTTTCTATTATGTTTATACAATTAAAATGATCTATGTCAGTTAGTATAATAAATATTTTTGTTTTTATACCATCTATAGAGCTAGTAAGCAAGCTATCTTAAAAACCGTTTCACTTTTCCAAAATACCATAATGCATTAAATTGTAACATTTGCTACTGTATATATTTAGTTTGTGTATGAATAAATATCACTCTAGTCTTACAATTAGAATATGAGCAAAAATGGGTTTTATATAGCAATACATTTAAATTTGTCACCCAATTTCACGAAAAAATTGAGCAATTTACTGCAAGCAAAAGTTGTTACAAATAATTGTAGTTTCAATTACCTTTTACTCCTCTACACAAAGGAGCTTAACTATGTATATTAGTTTGGCAATAATGCCGTAATTTGATTATTATAAAAAGAATTATTGCTTAACTTTTTCTTTAATTTCTTAGAGTTTTATATATTAAAGGAATTTTGTCTGCAATGTTGATGATTGTTATAATGAACATTAATTGTTCTCAAATGTGAGTATTTTCTTTATTCCATTTAATAGCTGCATCCACCCTCATTCTGGGTTGATGGATAGGAGCAGTTATCCGCTTATGAATAATAATATATAGGGGAGAGCATTTAAATGTTCATTTAAAATTGTAACTTTATATTGCAAAGAAAAATATATGCACTTCAGAAAAGTTATTACTACTGTTGGATTGTAGTTTAAATCATCCTGAAAGCTCCAAATTTAAAATAAATAAAGAAGAAAAACACTATTAGTTTAAAGGCATATTTGTGGAATGGAATATATTCTAATACCGGGCTTCCAGAATATCTTCTGACCGCTCGCACGGGGTTTTGTGTATAGGCCAAGGCCGACTTCCTTCCCCCCACGCCTGCCGGCGTGCCTGTGAGAAGTCACCAGCCTACTTTTGTTCGCGAAAACTTTAGAGCAACCAATTTTTGTTTGGAAATGTTATTATAATTACGAATCACCTAGTCTTGTTAGTTCCCTGGGCAATTGCCTCCTTCTAGAAATGTAATTCGTAATCTTGTGAATAAATTTGATACTACTGGTTCAGTGCAAACAAAAAACGCGTGAAGATATAAAGTTTTAACAGAAGACAAATTAGACGAAATTGTCGCATATTTTGAACGTTCGGTAACAAAATCACTATCGAAAATACAAATTAGAGTTTCGTGTCTTTTGCGCATACAATAACAACATCATTAAAACTCAAAATCTTTCAAGTGTATCCGTGTCTATTGTCCACAACAAGGTGATCCCGAAGCGTGTGTGCGTTATTGTGAGTGATTACTTTTATCAGTGACTGAGGGGTTAATTAAGGTGTAGTTCCATCAAAATGGGATTGTAATCACTCACAACACTCGCTATTGGTATTCTGGAAATCCAAGTTGTTTACAAGAAACCACACTTTATGACAGGAAAATTGAAATTTGAAAGTTGTTAGCGCAAGATGCATAAGGCGCGGTCAGCTGGGCAGGTCCATCTGCCGAGACGCAAAAACTCTGTGCGAGCAGTAAGGACATATTTTGGAACCCCTGTCAAAGTAGCATTGCATCAACATTGTTCCTTCAAAGAGACACAGAAGTAAATCGCAGATCGCAATATATTCAAATTTTAGTGAATCAATCATTAAAATTCATACATACGTTGTTGTTTCTACATTTCGTGTGAAAAATCTTTATTTTTTTTTTTGTTGTCGTTATTAATTGTTATTATCCTTGTTTGCACTTTGTACTTTTTTATCTTCAGAGAGCCATACTTTTGTGATTGCTAGTAAGATATACTAAACTTTTCAGCTAACCACAATTATATTAACTGTAAATTATTTAAACTAATGTATATTTTATTTTGAAAACATGTTAAGCTTAATGTACAAACAATGATGATATTGCGAACAAGTTCAATAAAATAATACAATAATTCAATACAATTAAAATTATTTTGAAATACGCGATTCTGAGAAAGACCGGAACGATACTGTTAGTTACAGCGTATACACTTATTAGTGTTATAGGCTTGCGCTGTTGATATCCATATTCCATGTATTGTTTCCAATTGCAGCGTTATATATGTCGTCAATTTCTCTATTAATATTTCATGTAAAACTGGGCTATACTTTTTCAAATGGGTTCAAACATAACAAAAAATTTCCAAAATTGCAATATATAGCATCTCTGACTAATTTTATGTTCTATATTATAAGCGAGCTAAGATTATTCCTGTATTATTCTCGGAAAATTCATACATGGAGGAGTGTAGATCACCTAGAAAAGGTATTAAACTACTATTGGGTTATCCAATTATCTAATGGCATACGCTGCGGTGGAGGCTACATCGGCCGATAAGCCATCGTTCATGGCCAATCGGGCTACACAAGGGTCATGGCGGGCGGGCTGGGTAATACAAAAGTCGATTATATAAAATTTAGAGTGGCAAGTATAATAAATTATAGTGCAATTATAAAGTTATATATCCATCCATTTCATACTGAAAGTGCCTGCCTGAGTTTTCAATACATTTCTGGCATCTACTTTTTGCCTTCTTAATTTTCTTTGAGAAATGAAATTTGTTACTTCATTTATCAATCGTGTTACGACTTGGAACACGATCATCTAGGTATTTATCTTTGAATAATATCCTGACAATAAGAGCGCACTCGGTACGGATATGCAAATCATAAATATAAACTTTGTGGAATAGAAAAGTATGTCTAGTATTTGTCACTTAGCATTCATACCAAGCTTTACTTTAGAATTAGACTCGCTTTGTTTCACTGTAAACACGATACTGAATGTCATGCGACTTAAGGCCAACATTGTAGTTCACTAAACCTCGCCGCTCTATCCTGACTCTGTAGCCCGGAAATTGTTGTGAAGCTATGAGACCATTGCAACTTTTATGAGTGTTTGTAAATACAGAATTTGGCCACAAGCTGCTTCGAGGTAAGGGACATTATTATATCGAAAAAGGTTAATGCATTGACATTTTACTGGAGTTTTGGGTTTTGTTATTTAGAAATGCTTTTATTTTTGAGATATCAGAAAATTTAGCAAAAGCAATATATTTGATTAAATAGCACGTAAGTGTTCTTGGAAAAAATATATGCCTCCCAGATATATAACTGTATGTTATGAAGTTTGGTGCTCAAGAATAGTTTATACAGACAATCCGGTTTAGTTGTTTCTGCCACTAGAATACTGTTTCTTATCTCCTCCTACACAATAGGTGAATGCAAGATAGTTAATATAAACTACATTTTGATTGGAAAGTAAATATTAACTTTCAGATATTTTGTGGTGCAATTAAAATCACTTAGTTATTTTGGTGCGTAGAGTTCTATTTTTCAATGGGAAATTAATATTTCTCAAATATACGTTCATTTTGGTCATAATAATATTGAAATTCATTCAGTATTCCACTTTCATTTATTTTACATTAAGCTTTAAAAGATTTAAAATCTATTTGTTTCCATAAATATATTTCTCAATGCTTCTCCTCTACCTAAATCTAAATTTAATGAATATTTAATTAAACTATCACCATCTATTTTACCATATTAATTGTTCCCTTATTGCTTCTTCATTCCAGTTATGTTGATTCATTGTTTAGATTTATGAATTTTTTTATATTAAATTGTTCTGTTTATTATTTTATTTAATTTACGACCATAACTTTTGTTTATTAGGCAGAAATAAACCGCAGTTTTAAAGTTTAGAATTGATGTTTGAGTAATAAAAACTTAATCACTAATTCTAGCCTATAGCTGAATATTGATTTTCACAAGTTTCCATGCTTCTTTCTCAAATGGGTTATGCAAGTAATTTCACATTAAGTATATTAGTTATAGAGTATCTATTTAAGATATGTGACTTAAACTCAGTAGCGTAGATATAAAAGTTTAAATATTTGTCTATATGATTTTGTATCATTAAATACATTAACCCTAGAGTGGGAATATCGGGATTACAGTGCCACATAGAAATTTATTTCTGCAATTAAAAGATAGATGATGTTACGTGTTTTTCCAGTTATGTTATGTAGCTTTTGTTTCATTGTAATCAGTTTTCAGTGTGTAAAAAGCTTTGTATTGCTGTCTATTGTTACTTATATAACATTATTGTTGGAATTTTCTTGTTTTTTGCAAGTTTTCTGATTTTCTTTATCTGTGAACATATGTGGATATTTTCCTGTAACTCTTCCTTAAATTAAGGTTAGCAGCGTGGTCGACAAAACTATTTTAATGCTAGTAGAGACGATGATTATTCTAGAAAATTTATAAAATAAAAGGAGCAGTTTTGATGACGAGTCACTCGATCCTAGAGATGAAGAAACAAGTTGTGACTGAACATAATGTAGAAGAAGAAGAAGAAGATATATTTACGCTGAAAGAGACTACGAGCTAAATTATGATGAAGGTAAAACAGGGACCACCGTGCTAAAAGAAGAAAGATAGGAATTGCAGAAATTTTTTCTTCCACATCAAGAATGCTGAATGAGTGTTCCAAGAACATGCACATTAAAAGGAAATAATGGTTATCAAAAATCATCTTCTTCGAAAACCCGGGAATTTCTAGAAGCAATATCGTATTCATTAGACCAGGGGTGTCGGTCCTGGTGGTCTAGTGATAACTGTGCTTGCCTCCTAAACCCACGATCGCGGGTTCGATCCCGGCCATGAGCGATGGATTTTTTCGGGCATAAAAATCTCAAGTATGGCTCCATTCGGAAGGGAAGTAAACCCGTTGGTCCCGTGTCGTACAATTACAGCACGATAAAGAACTCCAAGCCTTAAAAAAGAGGCACCTGAGTAAAATTTGTCGGCCGTTTCACGCCCTGATTTGAATGGGAAGCTGATGACCTGAGATGTTGAAAAACGCCCTTAAATAAACCAAACCAAAAAAGGAAAATTAGGCCAGGCCGCAAAGGTTCTGCTAACCCCGCGAAGAATGTTGTTGACGCTTTCGAATTTTCTATTGCTTCAGGAATACAATACATGTGGTTAATAATGAAATTATAACTCAGTTGGGATGGGGGAATTAGCGGGCTTACTGATATTCTCTGACGCTCAGAAAAGAAATCACAATCCCTCTGGTTTGCCCTGAAATGCCACAAGAGGTCTAAGAATAAGCAGAATTGTTGTCATGAAGAAGATTAGAATATAAAGGTGAATGAAATGCTTATGGTAAAAGTACACGTGTCACATGCAAAATATTATGCCCTAGGATTTATATCAGTTATTTAAATGGTGGACTTTTTTTGGAATAATTTGTTCTTTTATAAGTTAATGCTTATAAATGTGTTAAACTAGAAGTTTCAGTACAAATATAATATAATTTATAGCTAAATTTGTTACATGTGTTGTATTTATGTCACAGAAATTTCACGCTTTTCTTTAAAAGTTAGCTAGAACTGGTTATATGGAAGAGTAGGCCTTTTAAGGTTAACTCGGCCAGTAAAAAATAAACATTCTATTCTATTATTTATTCCAATATTACTGGTCGGCACAACATATGATGGTACTACTGAAATTTATGTAGAGTGTGGTTATTTTGAAATTAAATATGTTTAAAAGCAATAGCTAAATGCACAAATCCAATGTATAATTTAAACTGCATTCAATACGATGTATTATATCTTTAATTTTTAAGCATATATAGACTATAATTATAAATAATTAAACTCCTGTAACACTATAAATATAAAATGGTATGTTATTGGGAATTATCATGGATAACATGGATTGCATAAAAGTGAAAAATAATAATTATATTTGTTTCTTTGTGTGATGTTTAGTATAACGAGGGACTAAATTTCTCTACAGCTGATGTTGTGAGCAGTGAAATATGAATTATTTACCTTAATTCCCATTCCATTGCTTTTATTTTTCATTTAGCCCGGTCCTGTCCATTCACACTGTAATCTGCTATGAAACTAACCAGAAGTAGTTCATCCGTAATTTAAAATCCACAAATATTAAAACAGTGTTTACAGGGATTCAGTTTTACCGACCCTATGAATATCATCAGGGAAATTATCAACGCTCTTGGTAGAAAAGCAATGTTTAGGATCACTTTATTGTTCTCTATTATATTTGATTTTATGTTTATTTTTATTTCTATCATTAATTCCAATGATGGGGAATTGACTACTTAAAAGCAACTCACTTGTTAATCAAGTTTATTGTACCTGATTAGTGTACTAACTTGGCATACGTATACTCACCACAAACTAAAATAAGCTTCTAAAGAATTGGTCGAAGGTCATGAACTATTTTTACTCCTCTCACTCAAACAATTGTGCCGTAATATAAATGTGTATGCTGTGATAAACTTTTTTGAATTCCTAATAGCAAAAAGAAAATAAAAAGCATCAAAATGAGAATAATTTGTTAATTATAAGCAAAAAGTAAATTAGTAAAATCTAAAAGACCCACCATAAAACATCATAGGAACAATTAACTAAGAAAAATAGCAAAGACAACTTGTTCCAATTGGAAACCTTTATCAAACCATTAAACACAATTATTTGGCATCTGAGATAGGGCAGTGCACGTTGGATCAGGTGGATATCGGAAGAGAATACAAAGCACAAATATAAGGTAGGAATATAAAACGTTCATATTATATTTTAACGCTTATTTTAATTTAAGCCCGTTTATAGTCAGGTGAAAATAACTGAAAAAGATAAACGCCTTAATTTGTTTGAGGCGTCATATAAGTGTGATTCTGATTCTAACAAAACAATTTTGTCTATTAGAGGCCTTGATATGTAATTGTGTTGTTTTGTAGAATTTAAGTTAAGTAAAGTTGTGTAAATTTCAGTACTTAAAGCTGTTCTCTAATGTTTCCCTCCGTGGTGTGTAATGGTTCTCAGATCTATGGATGTTTGGTAGGCAATGTTGAAAGATGAAAAAAGGGAAGCAGCTGATTATAGTCTCAGATATGTGACTGCCTCCTCGGTCTAGTGTTCAGCGTTGTTGGATGTTGTCTGAGTGGTTCCAGGTTTCGATCTCCAGTATCTGCCTTATAAAGTTTCTAATTTAGGGAGGTCTGGAAAGGGGTTCAACCAGCTTTCATGAGTACTATTGGGGAGCTGCCTGACAAAGCGTTGGTGTTCTTGGATTTCGGAAGCCGCTTGAATATTGATGGTGAGGTGTCGAAATGCTAAGCACATGCCTCTGCAATGCCGCCTTCTACCTGTGATGGGTCACAAGGCTGTTGTAAAAGTCGCAGAGGCTATATATCATCAGGTCATCCTGAGCAGCATCTCAAAAAAAAAAAAAAAAAAATAAACAAAAGTTAAATATATTTTAAGTATTTCTTATGCTATGGTGTATAAATTTACCTACACATATTGAATTCTTAAGTAACTGTGCGAGTAAGTAGCATTGTATTATCCAGCTTATGAACCGCATATATAATACAGAGATTTATAGTAGCTTAATTCTTTAAACTAGCAGTTTACAAAACTTTCTTGATCGTGGTTCCCCTTTAAAAATCGCTCGTTGTAGTTCAACCCGAAAATTTAATTCAAAGTTTAAGATCATAAATATGCATTAAAATTTTTTAAAGTTGTCATCACTGGATTACAAAGTTTAAAGACATAAACAACAATGAATCAGTATATTTCAATATTTGCCTTTTTATTGTGGTGTAATGCTACGCAATAGTAATAATGAAAACAATAATTTACATTAAGTATATAAAATAATATTAATTATAAATAATAATATAATTATGATAGCACAACATTACTCGTCGAATTTCATTCCCAAATGATACCGATATTGTATTACATTTACAAGTTATGATATATCGATGTTGATAGAACTTCTAATTCTAAGATTTTCAAGGGTTTCTATATTTGTTTTTAGATAAAGGTGAACAGAGAATTATTTTTCACCCAAGTAAGTTGTTACGAAAGGCAGCAATACTTTCCATGACCTTTTATGGCCTTCCTGGAATATATCTCAAGCCCTAGCCTATGCAGATCTTTGCCGAAAGATGCGTGCATTATGATAGCACGTGTGAGTGTTCTGCCTGGTGTACATTTTCGACTTATCTATTCGAAAACCTCTTGCAAAAGAACTGTCGGCTTAAATTTGATTATAATTTACTTTACCTCTATAAATACTCCTCTGTATCATCTTCTATTTTCCCCTAAGTCATTGTTTTCATCTATATGGTACTCTAAAGTCTCGCAGACCCCGGGAGCCCGCGGACTACATTTGAAACAGCAATGTTTTAGAGAGTGTCTATTAATAGTGCTGACTGCATTGTAACCCGTATTTTTTTTCAAATCCTCTGAATCAAAATTGTGCTATTGAAAGTAGTCTTACCGCACATATTTCTCTACAACGCGCTATGTTGTGAGAGTCTTCAAAATTGTGTTCAAAGTTTTCGCCTGAGGATGTAAGACCAATTGAGGAGTTTAGAAACCCGCCCGTTGTAAACCGAACAAGCTGAGGGCCAGGCAATGCTGTCAAACTTTCAAACCTTTCAGGGCATTTGAATGGAACAACAACGTTTTTTTTTATTTGAGTGCATTCACAAAGTGTGCAGACTATCTAAATAGTCAATTAGACGTGTTAGCTATAAGTGGGAGTGTGAGGTGAGGTGACTTGTGTTTTATGGATCTCTACTCCACCCTAGGTACTTCATAATAGCAGCTTTAAGCAGCTATGGGCTCCCAGTTTCAGGCCACTGTATATCATACACCCTCCCGCACGAGAAACCTTGATCGAAAATTGGAGAGGCGCCGCCGAAATAATATTTTGCAGAAAGGAAAGAATATTCAAGTATTTTGTATTTTCTTTCTTCACTGAACAAATTGGCGTGCCACATTTCTTAAACCTCGATATTGTCATCCAAACTGTTGATTCGACGGAAGTTATATAGAATTTATGCTTTTTTATTTAGAAACAATACTTAAGTTTTAACTCCTCGTATCTATAACTCCCTACTTCCCAAAGATATACCCATGAATGACATTAAGAAAATATGATAAATTATGGCCCTAGAGCAACTGGACGTACTGAATGATACCCCAGTGACTGAATAAATAAATAAGTGCATTTATTCAAATTAACATTGCTGATAATAAATTTTTAACCTTCGCACAGGAGGGGGTGCTTTTCATAATACACAAAAATTACATTACCTAAATAAATTAGTAAATAAGTCATATTTTCATTGTTTAACGTATTTAAAATAATAATGATAATAATACATTAATAATAATCTCAATATTACTTTAATATTAACATCCAAAAAATAGACTCCTTTCACCTTGTCAACAGAATAAGTGAGTACAATATCATCTATAGGTACATTTTGTAATCCAGTTTAGTTCCCCCAACTCCGGTTTTCAGCCTTTTCAGATTTGAGATATCTCGCTTTCGACATGAATTTCCTGCCACCCTTGCCTGCCAGCAGAGCCCACCTCTCTGTTAGAGTCAGTAAAAGAAGGCAGCAAAAACTTTTTACTCAACACCTCAGTGCTGTTACAGTTCCTAGAATGTATGACCATGATTCTTTCTCTCCACACAAAGGGCACATAGTCCATTTTCACCTGAGATACTGATCTGTCACCATACTCTTAGTCTAAACCACGCGAGACCCTGTTTAATGAATCTGGCCCTGTTTTGATGTACTGCTCTATCCCCCCACCTATACTTTAACCCCTTTTGCATTTCCAACGAGAGCTTTCCAAATTTTACGATCGTATGTTGCCTGTCTATAATCTTTAGGTGGTTCCTGACCTTCCTCCATACAGTTCTCCTGTTACTTTGATCTACTATCCAAATATTGTCCAACCCGATGGATTCTAACCTCTTTCTCACTTTGAAGTACCATGTCTTGTTCCCTCCCAATGTAAACTGTTCTTCGTAGCAGATTTCTCTAATTAAAAATTGACCTCCCAGAATAATTTCAGCCACATTTCACCGCTCTAATTTTATATTTTATTGTCTCATTATGAGCCTCAAAATCCCTTTTAATTCCCCAGTTCGCCGTACGCTCCCTATCCCAAAATCTCTTTCGAAAAATGATTCTCACCTGGTCTGGATTCCCCCTTTTCTTTCACCCCCAGATTTCCGCGCCATATATCATTGTGGATCAGAACAGAGCCCTGTAAACGGTTTCCAGTAAACCTACTGGCAGATCTTGAAATTTTCCGCTTACCTGAGGAGTCTCTGTGGCCTTCATTCCCGCCTTGTGTTTCAGTAAAATGCGCATGAGGAAGCGCTACTTTACCCTCACTGAATATATAATCCTAACTGTGTAGCATGTGTGTAACCCCGATGTGCAAGGAGAACCCCATCCCAAAAAAGAGGGGAAACAAACGTGAACATTCTTATACCAGAATTTTTCAAGTTATCCGCACCGGTTCACGAGTGACATAGGAAGCTACTTCAGGTATCACCTAATAACATAATACAGTACGGATAAAAATCTGAACACGGCTATTTAGTAGTCTTCCATAATTTTTACTTGCGTGGATTACATTTTCTCCAATAAATGTATTAAAAATTTTGGCAAATACATGTATGTCAATTGGGAAAATTATATTTCTCCAAAATAACTTTGCGGTTGCATTATTCGTACTTATGTTATCAATCGAAGTATTTGTAAATTTGTATGTATGTATGTATGTATGTATGTATGTATGTATGTATGTATGTATGTATGTATGTATGTATGTATGTATGTATGTATGCATGTATGAGTATGGCCCTTTTTATTACTATAGTGGCGACATTAGCATGTACGGCCGTAAGACCCATGCGACAGTTGTATTGATTGGGTATATCCTAAAACGTACAATAAAACGTCCATTACTACTACTACTACTACTACTACTACTACTACTACTACTACTACTACTACTACTACTACTACTACTACTACTATTACTACTACTACTACTACTACTACTACTACTACCAATACTACTACTACTACCACTACTACTACTACTACCACTACTACTACTTATTAATGTTAATGATAGATACGTTAATACAAACATACTAAATAATGACCTCTCTTTCTTACTGAAAATATTCAACTTGTCTCTGGGTGAAGCGTTTTTGTACTTGTGTAAGAATACTAATACGAATACAAATACTGGATTTTTATGTTTTAAAAACTTGCTGTTTCAATAAAAATTAAATGTACAATTGGATTGAGGCAACAATGAAAACGATTTAAGAGCATATTCTGAACCTGAACATTTTGAACTTAAATTATTTAGCAATTGCTAGATTATATCAAATTTTGCTTTTACTAATCTATTTTATCTTCCACACGTGATGTGCTGCTCTAATGATTATTTTTACTTGATAAAATGCACGGAATAGAATGGTGCCGCAAATGCAAATGGATTTTTGAAAGGATAAATAAAGTTAACATAGTTTATTCCGTATATTTCTTATATAAAGTATATTTACCTGCAAAAAATAACGATTCTATTTATTAGACACTGAGGAAAAAGGTAGAGTTAGCAACAAGGTACCTGTTTTTATTTTGTGTTTTGATATATCTTGTGATTTTGGGGCTGTGTTTATTGCACATTAACTATGTACCACTATAACCGAAAAATATTGTGGCTTTGGATTTGATCCCAAAAAATGTTACTATAGAATACACAGGCAAATGGGAACAATATACAGAATGAATCACCTAAAATTACTGTTGCGAATACTTGCAAAGCGGAAGCCGCTATTGATACGCTGTTTGCACCGATTTCATGTTCAGACAAGGACTCATCAATTTAATAAACACAAAGATTCCCAAAAATATTGGAAAGTCTATTTATAGCACAAAGGTACATTATTTTTAATATAACTGAGTTTAATCACTTAAATAAAATAAAAATAAATGATATTTGAATGTTAATGGCAATTTTTATTTTATTTATTTATTTATTTTTGCATGATTCTAGGTGAAGTAGGCATGAGATATCTTCATATGTAGAACTCGGACTTTCATACTCTTTTTAGAAAATTCCCATGATCATGGGCAAAAAGCAACAAATTCCCCATATTTTTATGCTAAAACATTACATGTCTGTTCGTATTTCGTCTACAACTGGGGGAAATTGTCAACAGTATGTTGCAGTTTATGCTAGATATCTGACTGGGTATCTCTCAGCCTACATAATACCAGAAAGCATGTCATTCTTCTTACGTACTCTATACACTAGATTCCTGTCGGTTTTCTCAGCATTAGTAAACAATATCATCTTCTCTAGCACATCCAGGGATACTATTTCCATCATAAACTACGATGTATTGACAGGGATGTTTCACTGTGCTTTGGGTAAAGGTAAAAAAATTGTAAACCCAAGCGCTCACAAGCGATCACGGTAGGCAGGAATTTACAATACATTTCCAGTCAGTTAAGTGCAGCAGACAACTGAGTAAAAAGATGCATAGCAATAGGGATGATCGGAATAGCATGCTCATTAAGGATAAACTACACGAGACTAGTTTCCCCAATGGATTATAGTGATGCAGCCATGACTTGTCACCTTCATAAGTTATTCCAGAAAAACACTTCCGTCAGAACCAAACAAATGCAGAGATTAATATATATATATATATATATATATATATATATGAGCTGTGAAGGTACTCTCAGATGAAATTCTCAGAGCTTTGCTTATCTATCATACTGTTGTCCGCGACCTTTATGGACAGTCACAGCAACTGTGGCTATTGATGTTGATCTCCGTAACTGCCAAAGCGCCATTCCCATATTTGTTAATAGTTGATAAACTCTTAAACCATCAGTATAGGCTTGCTTAAACGTTTCTAAAGTTTCGTGTTGCTTCAAGAGAAAGAAAACGTTTATTTCTGTACATTGCTTATCTCACTTCATTTCCAATTTTTGTTGCACTAAATGTAAACTATGTTACATGAAATAATAATAATACTACCAATTGCAACTGAAATGCATAGACATTATGGAATATTTTCCAATATGATAATACAAAAGCCATAACTTAGTGTGCAGGTGAGAAAAATCATCAGTTTCAGTATCTTTGGACAACCCCTGTATTTTTTGTTGCTGATTTGTTTAATTTATGGACGCTATTTAACATATCAGATCTCCAGCATCCCATTCAGTCCAGGGTGTGAAACGGCCGACAATTTTTGCTCAGAGGCCACTGCTTCCAGGAATTTGATTCTTTTACATGCCATAAATCTATGACAAGGGATCCACGATTTTACTTCCCTTTAGAAGGAGGAAGCCATACTTAATATTTTTACGCCCAAAAAATCCATTGGTCTTGTCCGGGATTGAACCGGCTATCTTGAGCTTAGGAGTCAAGTATGTTTACTACTACACCGCTAGCACCGACAGCAACCGCTGTAGGAAACTACAATAACAGCTTTATGTGTTTTAGAATATTAAATAGTCAATATAAGCAAATAGAGAATTAAATATCCTTCTTTTGTTATCCACCCTTGTTCAATCCAACTCTAACTATATATCACGTTTGCAGAACACCAACCAATTTAATGTGATAGCTAAAATGAATAAGAAGTGTGCAAGTCTCTATCCAATGATTCCTTTCTTGAACTGTATTTGGCCATACGTAAGTCTTGTTCAAAATACATTTCCACATTTATTTTTCAAAATAAATACCATCAAAATCCCTTACATATTCGTTATAAAGTAATTTCACCATTGGGATTTATTCTTCAGGTTTGTAACCAGCAGTTAACAGTCTGGTGAGGGAGAAGAGGATCTTCTGCAATTATGATTGATAGCCAGGGATTTCTTTGATTTAAGTCTTATATTTATACGTTAATACAAAATTATTAAAAGTTGATCTTATTTAAATATATTTCATACACAACCAGGGCATGGTGGGAAATTGTAACAGGAAACCGAAGGGCCATCTCTCAGATTTTTAATGTTTATTTTACAGTTACTTGTCACAAGCGCACTATATCCAATTAGACGATTCTGCCCAGAATAAGAATCAATCAACTCGTACAGACAAGAGTCAATAAAGATGCAACATTGGAGCTGCTGCAAATCAAGGTGAAATCTAAGATGTAGAGTCAGACTTTATAGTCTCGTTAGAAGGTCTAGTTTTGGTCATTAGCAGCAAAAACACCTGACGTTGTCAAATGTTGTAGTTGAAGTGCTCAAGTTACTTCATTGTTACAATGGAAAAGTAATATAGTGTCCCCTTTTTGCCGCGTGATTTACAGACAGTTCAATGCTTGAAGTTATGATTTAGTAAGATAATATTGAAGTGTACAAAAATTACCACATTCTCTTGTCATTAAATGAGATAGAACATTTTCACTACTATGTGTTATTGTTTAAAAATGTAGACCCATTTTAAACAGAACTTTCACTACTGATGCAATCAACTGAGTGTACGAAAAGCAAATTAGTCGTTTTTCTTCAGTGACCTATGGAATAAGATAGTGAAGAGATGAAAATAAGCGTTTTGTCCTTCCTTTACACCTATCTATAGCAGTGCATTCAAATGATAAGAGTCCTGACAGATTCACCATGTTCAGTCACAATATATGAGAGTAGAACAATAATTTGCAGTAAAATTGGATATTGTTTTCAGCTCGTTAATACAGATACCTTAACGAGAGGTGTTTTAAAAGTTTTCGGCCTAGCTCATAGATGTCGTGAAGATGGCCGATTACTACCATAGTTGTTAAGCATAATCCTTTAGATGATAAGTTAACGCTGTAAGCTTTCAAACCCGTAAATGTAGTCACTTGTTTGTGACGATCGTGTAAGCAATTTAGTGGCAACATTTTCTACAAAAGGGATAAAAAGTGAAATACGAGCTGTGATAAACTACTTCGCTTTAAAGAATTTACTCTAAACAAAATACAAAAGAAGCTAGATGCCACAATAAAGGACTCTTTCCCTTCAGCTTCGACGGTTATAAAAGTGGACTGCTACATTTAAGCGTAGTCGCTCAAGATGATGAGCGCTCAGAGCGTCCCAAAGCTGCTACGTCAGACGAGATTGTGGCAAAATTCCGTACTCATTGATCGCCGATTGAAAGTGAGTGAGTTGGAATATTTTGCAAGATTGGTAAGACTTGTTTAAACGCAATAACAGTAGATGAAATGTGATTTCATCACTACACGTCAGAGACGAAGGAGCAGTGCTAACAGTGGGTGGCAACAGGTGAAAGTGCACAAAAAAAAAAAAAAAAAAAAAAAAAACAAAAAAAGGAGGAGGAAAAGTCGTGACTACGATTTTCTTGTTATTTTTTTCTAATGGTGTTCAACGCCCTTTTTTCTGCTGAGGCATCACAATGGTGGACACTGATAGATCCAGCGATTCTTTTTGTGCTCTAATCTGAAGAAATGTCTGGATGGACGAAGATTCTCCTCAAATGATGAGGTTGAAGAAGAGTCATACGCTTTATTTTTCACAATTGGACGTATCTTATTTTACTGATGATAATTAAACAGTTGGAAAGATGTTGGACTTAACGCATTGGTTTACAATATGGCTATATTAAAAATAAAAAATAAACTCTCTTAAATCTTATGTCTTGTTCAGGTCGAGAACTTTTAGAAAACCCTATGTATTTCACTTATTGCTTAAGTTCACATATCATGGAACTTACAAAAATAGCAAAGATATATTGTTGTTATAACATTTTAAACCATCATCTGAAACATTAATAGATTATTCTGTACCGTTCTTTCAACAAGGGATTAAAATTGCAGTAAAAGCTCAGAGATAAAACAAGATATGATTTTCGGGTGTTCTCCTTCCAAACCATCGACGGCAAAAAGCGCTTTTCCGCATGTGCGCATAGGACTATGACTCTTTGTGACCAGTACTTGATGATAAAAATTAGGAATCGTGTATGACAATCCTTTTTCCTGGAATTAAGATTAAAGCTATCCAGTTATTTATTAATGTTATACTGATATGACATGGGTGAAAAATGTGGTACATCAAAGTTCGCTCAGGAAAACAATGTTGGAGCATAACTAGGTATCGTGGTAATATGTTACTGCTTAGATAGAAGGATAACACTAGACACTTAGCAGTCGGTGGGATGGGGTTATCAATATTTGTCCTGCTCTATAACTGTGTTATGTGTATCTAATAACAATGAAGGAACCGTCCATATTTTATTAGCGTTCAAAGCGCGTTTTTACTACTATAACATCCCAAAGCGCAAACCGTCTGGTGTACGTAATAAATAATACGATTTGATTCAGAGCTAATAGTTTAGAAATTAATTAGAAATGAATTATAGTAAACAGATCTCTGACGGATTTTTCATTGCAGTTAGATAACACAATTCTTGTATTATAATACAAAATATTGATATGTGCATTTTAAGGAAATTCAAAATCTTCAAAAATATCCCAATTAAATTAATATATCTATAATACAGAAATTAAGCGTTCACACAAATCATTAACATCTTTCACAATACTAGAAAACTTAACAAATTATTTACCCCATATTTTGTTACTATAGAAGAATTTTACTCACTTTTTAGAAGTTTTGTGAAAAATTGATAATATCAGCTCGCACAAAATTCTATCTTCCTCGAATTGCCTTGGAATGTGCACTTTTTTTTAGGTTTCATAATAAACATATTTTTCCTCATTTTAACTATTCTTTTTCAACCATGTGATGGATTTGAGTTTTTCCCTCAGTGAACAACAAGCAGTTGTGCTATGCTTCTTTTTTAGAATTAGAAGTAAATATTAAATATTAGTAATTAGTTCAGAAGTTTGTCTCTTTCGTTAATATTTAGATAAAATACAAACGAGTGCGGAAAAAATGGTTCTGTATACTATTGCGGAATTCCAAGGTACGCTCATTTTATTTTATTGTTTATAAAACGTTTAATATACTCTTTTCATATTAGTTTAAAAACTCTTTCAGTGGTTCCAAAGTGGTAGAGTGTATTTATTTTAGTAGATATAGGCTATGACGATTAGAACCAAGAACACAAGTTGGATGAATATGAATTGGTCGCGACCATATTAGACTCAGAATATACTGCAACATTACTGAGAATGTTGATGCAATTTTCAGTGTCGGAACAGATAAAACAGATCTTTTATCTATGTACCTACTGTGCTTCAATGCTTGAACACCTTTTTTTGCAAAATATTCAGGTGAGAAATCTAACTACTGTTACCGATGCATGAACTTTATTTTGTCCTTACGGAACCATTTTATATATTGTAAAATATGTTTTTAAAATATACACCAAAGAGTGATTTAATGTTATAAACCCTGACTGCTCACACGGTATTGTCCATTCCTGTCAAAGCGGCATACTCGAAAGAATATTACCGCCACGGGTGCCGAGGTCGTTAAGGAACGGACTCATAGCGGGAGGTCCGGGGTTTGAATTCCGCCAGTACCGTCCTCCCTGACTGAGTTTTTTTTCTTCAGGTTTTCCTCAGTCCTCAGTACACTATTCTTTGTAACTCTCTTACATCCGTGGTTTTGTTTGAAGAAATGAAGACGGTATGCTTTTTAGATTCAACTGTTCTCTGAAACTGTAGCATTTTACCCGTAGGTGCTGGTATTGTTGCTTAGGTTCTTACTGGTTCTACATATTTCATCTCGTGTAGCTCCTTTGCCAGTTTTGCTTCTGATTTCGCCTTCTCTCCCTCTATCCTTGCGTTGTCATATATATATATATATTTTCTAATTTAGCTAATAGTATATATACTTCTTTCTTCTTATCCATATTAATCTTCTCTTTTGCAATGAGCGTATTAATTTCATTTATCACTTCTACAAAGGTATCTATAGGCTCCATGTCAAAATCAGGGTTTTCTTTCGCTTCCTCTTTCTTTCTTAAATCGCTCTCCAGTACCGTCCCCTTCTTTTTCTCTATTTCTACTTCCCTATTACCATCTCGTTTTGCTCTATCTCCTTTTCTGTCTGGTGACCTACCTAATGAGTGTCGCGGTAAGAATGCCTCTTTTTCTTCCATCCTTCATTTATTTACCATGGGAAGCCCCCTCCCCCAGTAACCCTTCCTGTCTCGTATAGTTTTGTGTTATAAAATATAGCAATTAATACTTTATAACATCAAGTGTGATGTTATTCACCTCGGCTTGCTACCTTGTTAGCGTGCACAAGAGCTACCGACTGGCGTTCTGTAACTTACCGTCACGTTCCTGCTTCTAATATTTCATATCGTATTATGCTTTATATCGTAATTCCATGGAAACTAATGGCTATTTGGATTTATAAACTTTCTTAGCAAATTGTACTTACAGTATGCTTTATTCTTATAATTCAATATTTCATATGCACTCACTATTACCTCACCAAAAGCAATTTAAAACTGGACACAATTCCCTTGCTATTGCACGTTCGGTAACCAGAGCGCCAAAAATTTATTTATTTATTTAGTCCTCATAAATGGTAAATGCCGGGAGGTACCCAGAACTTAGGCCTGGAAAGTTTCCTTCCTTAAAAAAATCCCTTCACAATATATCATTTCATCTCATTTATCATTAGTGTTCTACCGCCTGTGGTGCCCCAGTAGTAAAACCGGGCCTTAAACACTAATAAAAAAAAAAAAAGAATATCAAGCTCACAATATTGTGGTAGCCGCAGGGCGTGTAAACTATTCTTTCTTGCTCTTGTACTTTCTATACACTGGTAATTTGCCTGCTTAGTCAACTGATTGTTGTACAGTGATCTAATACCATGCTAGCTCAAGCTATAAACTCACTGTACAAGAATCAGGTGGCAAAAATGTGTGAAAAATAATACCCAAAAATTTTATAAGTTAAAAATTGAGGTTGGGTTGTGAACTATTGCCCACTTTGTTTAAAACATATTTAAATAAGTCCCTGAATGGGTGGAAAAATGCCATGGAACGAGAGTCCCTTGGAAATAAAAAAAAAAAAAAAAAAATATATATATATATATATATATATACCCTGCACTTTGCGGATGATCAGATTGTTTTAAGACATGATCTGGATAATGTAGTATATATGGTAAGGAAACACAAAGAGAAACAGAGTCTTCCAATAAACACGAAAAATTATCCACGTGTGTGTCGGTTCATGTTCAGAAAATTTCTTAATTGAAAATGATGAAGTAACTAAATTAACCAGAAATGTGCCCATGAAGCGGAGATAAAGAAAGGATATTGAAAACAAAGAAATTATTAGTGCTTTAATCTTTGCAGTAAGCTAAACAAACGAAGTTAAAACTACTTTATATATTACAATTGTAAAAAGCATTTTGACATATGGTTGTGAGGCGTGACAGATCACTAAATCTGTGCAGAAGTTGCGAGATGTAGAAATGGATTTACTGAACAGATCAGCGAGAAATTCATGGTGGGATAGAGTCTTTAACAATAGGATAAGAGAAATGATGAAGATAGATGAAGAGCTGCATATTGTAAATGTGCGGAAAGGAAATATCCGATATGCTATGAATAAGTCCAACGTATGAAGGAAAAACACTATCTAATTAAAAATGGAATTCGTCTGAGAGGAGAAGAAGTGTTATACCTAGACAAACCTGGCGTGAAGAAGTGACTAGTGCTATGAATGCAGGTTGGTCAGTGGTATGACAAATATAGATAGAGTTTGGGAACCGTAAGAAGGAGGAATATGTTGTAAGTCCGAATCATACATATAAGCTAAACGGGTTATACTCTGCTTCATGGCTTGCCAATCATTAACATACTTACATATTATTATAATGATTTCGGGGATATAATAATTACAATGATGATGATGATGATGATGATAATAATGATAATAATAATAATAATAATAATAATAATAATAATAATAATAATAATAATAATAATAATTTAGATAGAGTTCATTCCAAGCACGCATTCATGTAAAATACTTAAAACATAAAATCTACATTAAACCAAAAAAAAGCTCAGAAATGATGTAATAAGTTTATGTTTTAGGCATGATCATACTTGCATTCTGTTACAGCCGAGGCTAGGAGAAATTAGCTGGAAATGCACAATTTATTTAAAATTTAAGTTCGCTGTAAAAATGTTCACAGTTCATAAAAGAGAGGATTATGTAAAGATTTAAGGAGTTTGTTGTTGATTTTTATATTCTTATTCACAAAGCTAATATTTTTAAGTGTTCTTACTTAACACCTATCCGTACATTTCTAAATGAAAACGGTTTTGATATTGATATAGGTTAAGCAGTGACAAAAAAGTAATTTTCTTGGAAACTATTTCTAGCTCAATGCACTCCCATTAGGGTAAATATTAATAAGTGTCTTCTATTATACTTTTAAAATACATGTGTATCCTCAATTCTTCCAACATCTTCTGCTTGAACTGTCAATATTCTACCTTCGGAAAATCTACTTTGCAAGCTTAACAGCATTCAGTAAAACACCTCGTTACTACCACATTACAACCATGTAATTCGACACCGCCGTCCTCCACCTCTCTGTTCTCTTCGTTTATTCTTCCCTTCTTTGCCTTTTGTCTGTGCTCACCAGGTGGGAATCGTGCTCAAAAGCTACAAACAAATGAGTTGGTTGCGTCTTGCAGGATGTCAAAATCTTCTGAGTGTTTAAGTAGTAGTAGTAGTAGTAGTAGTAGTAGTAGTAGTAGTAGTAGTAGTAGTAGTAGTAGTAGTAGTAGTAGCGTCAATAGTAGTAGTAGTAGTAGTAGCAGTAGTAGCAGTAGTGGTAGTAATAGTAGTAGCAGCATCAGTAGTAGTAATAGTAATAGTGTTAGTAATAGTAGTAGCAGAATTAGTAGTAGTAGTAGCAGTAATAGTAGCAGCAGTATCATCAGTAGTACTAGTAGTGGTAGTAATAGTACCAGTATTAGTATTAGTACTAGCACTAGCAGTAGTAGCAGCAGTAGCAGCAGCAGTAGCAGTAGCAGCAGTAGTTGTAGTAGTAGTAGTAGCATCAGTAGTAGTAGTATTAGTATTAGAGTAGTAGCAGCATCATTAGTAGTACTAGTAGTAGTAGTGTTAGTAATAGTAGTAGTAGCAGCAGCAGCATCAGTTGTAGTAATATTAGTAGTGGTAGTAGTAGTACCAGTATTAGTATTAGTAGTAGCAGAAATAGCAGCAGCAGTAGTAGTAGTATTAGCAGTAGCTGAAGCAGTAGTATAGTAGTAGTAGTAGTAGTAGTAGTAGTAGTAGTAGTAGTAGGTGTATTTTTATTGTTATAAAATTATATTTACAATAAATACATTTTATGCATCGGTGGTAGAGTATATGCTTAAGTATGATACAAAATTAGGAAAATAAATAATAATGCAAATAAAACAATATTAATAATAAATAAATAAACGATAAAATGGGAAGAAACATATTTACAGATGTATGAATGGAAACATATTACACTATTTATAATTATATTAGTTATTGTGTTCTAGCCATAAAAGAAATTGCTTCTAGTTTCTCGCACTTTGGCTAGAAAAATACTAATATTCAACCAATGAGTGTGGTTCGCAAAAGGCCCAGCACGCAAATCTTCATCTAATTGATTTAAAAAGTTTTCAGCTAACAGTGCTTTTCTCAGGTGTTCCCAGTGGTTATATTCGGTCAGAATATGTAGACATTTCTCGTCTCCTTCACAAAATGGGCAGATTCTCCTACCAAAACTGTCCGTTATTTTTTTAGCCTTCCAACTTCCTGGTCTAAACCAGGCTATTCTGTTCTCGCCTTTCTCCCTAGAACGAGCATATATACCTCTTTACTGCAGTTTAGTTTCGTTTGATTTGACAGGCTCAAGGAGACTTTCGTGATACACTGTGCCTCGATTTCCTACCTGCTGATATCCTCTAACCTTCATTCATACGTTTTACCATTTGCTTTGCCACGTTGCCATATAGAGTTCATGCCAATTCCTAAGAGTCCTCTTTCCACCTCTGCAGCCCTAAACGTTGGAGTTATATTTTGCATCTGGTGACTATGCCATTTATCGCGAAGTGTGGACTGATCTCTCTGCATTAGTCTAAACCATTATTTCACAGTCCTTGTTTTACAGTAAATCGTATTTTCCGAACAACCCACCTCCCTCATGATCCCGCTGTTTGACGTTTCTTTGAAGAGCTCGAGAACGCTTTTCCTAAAATGGACTTGACTTTTATTACATGTCCAGCTCTCCCCCATTCCCATATTTCACTTCTATATATCAGAATGGACTTAATCATTAATCATCATCATTAATCATTGTACATTCTATTTGTGTATATGCTGGTATATCTGAAACACGAGTCAGAACACGCAGTGACTCATTTAGTTGACCTCATGCTTATTAATTAATAACAAATAAGTGCTTTTTCATTTGCAACTCATATTGAATGTTACTCCTAAATAACAAACATTTTTAACATTTTGCATTTCTTGCCCACTATAGTACCGTTTTCATCTCTGCCACACACGTAGACATTTTTAAATTCATTGTTTTGGTTTTGTTACCATTTACTACCATACTCAATTTCAGGCAATACTCGTCTAGGCTATGAACTTGTAAACCATCTCTTGTTAGAGATAAAAGAATTAGATTGTCAGCATACAAAAGTACAGGAATGAAAATACCGTTCATTTCAGGGACATTCATTTCCGCCGCTATCAGGGCATCCGAGATATCATCTATAAATAAATTAAACCGCCACGGGTACCGAGGTCGTTAAGGCGCAGACTCGTGAGCTGGAGGTCATGGGGGTCGAATCCCGCCAGCACCGCCCTCCGTGACTTAGGATTTTTCCAGGTTTTCCTCAGTGTTCATAAATGGCAAATGCCGGGGAGGTATCCTAAACTTAGACCTGGAACGTTTCCTTCCTAAAAAATCCTTTTCCAATATATAATTTCATTTTATATATCATGAATATTCATCGCCTGTGGTGCCTCAGTAGTAAAAATGGGCATTAATCACTATGAAAATAAATAAATCAAACAATTCAAGACAGAGAATACATCCCTGACGAACTCCTCTACTGGTTTGTCTACATTCCGATATATTGTTTTGGTCTATATTAACACCAAATTTCACATCGCTGTATATCTGCATCAGAACTTTTATCATTTTGGAAACGCCTTTCTGACACATTTTACCCACAGAACATCTCTCTGGTCACTGTCTATGGCTATTTTAAAATCAACAAATACGCTGTAAATTTTACCCCATTTTCAAATTCATATCTATTAGCGTCTTTAAAACGAATATGTTACCCAACCTAGAATACCGTTCCCTGAAATCTACCCTGAAACGTAGATATTTTATTGTATTCGTTAACCCATCCCCTTAATCAATCATACAGAATGTTGCAGTATACTTTACTTAACACATATAATAGTGATATGCCCTCTAGTTCTCTGGCGTGCGTGGGTTACCCTTGCATTTGAATATCGGCTGTATCATCGCCATTGACCAAGCTTCTGGATATATTTTACCATTAAATAATTTATTAAATGCGATTCGCAGAACGTCTGTTACTTCCGGTACTACTAAAGTGAATTTTATGAGTTCAGCTGAAATTCCGAATGCTTTCCCATTTTTAAGCTTTTAAGCTCTACTATAATTTTGTTCTCCGTTATTTCTCCGTTTAATGTTGGTACAGGGGTATTAAATACAGTTCTATAAGAAACAGTCGGCCACCCTCCCACTGCTCCTCTCCATTTTCACCGTTCACGCTATTGAAATACGCCAGCCAGCGACTGCGTTCTATGTTTATTTGTCCTCTTTTTCGTACATTGATTTAGCTGACCAAATTCGACAAGTTTGTAGTATCCCTCCGAAAGGTTCCAGACATTAGGATCCCTGCCATTTTGTTTTGCCATTCTGGTTTATCACTTTCCAATGAGTGTTAATATTCTTTTCTTTGTTGGACGTAAGAAAGGCGGTTTTTTTCAACTCTTTCCCCTCTGTAAGGCTTAAGCGCTGCCTCTGTTTTTTTTTTTCCTTCGCTTGCTTACATTTTGTGTTCATCATCCCTCTTTTCTATGATATTTATTTGTAGTATATTTTTATTCCTGTCTATTAATTGTATATTTTAAGTCATTTTTCTATCAATATTGCTCCATTTTTCCCCCTCACCAATTAAATTTGCTGAGTCACGTAACATTCCCACAAACTCCTCCATTCTTTATGGGATCCATCGAAATACAAACTGTTGAATCTGATGTTTTTGTTCTTAACGCATAATGCACCATACTCTACATAATGTAAGTATTTCATTAAGAAAAGCAATTAAATTATAATCATAATAATTCTGTTAGTACAAATTTAATTCCTTTAAGAAAAAAAAGGCCCCTATCCTCCTATATCGAATGAACAGTTTAAACTTCAACTGTGTTTATGTAGCGTCTGTCTGGCCCATCTCTCATCCAATCGCCGGCAGCGATACATCTGAATTCGGTAATGGCAGAGAAACAATTTATTTGTGTAAAAATAAACAATAAAATGAAGTTAACAAGGATGGCATTGAAAATTCATCTCTTTGTTGTTCAAGCATTTCAGACACCTTGATATGTAATTACCCATTACTCATTGCATTTCAATTCTAGATAAGAGGCAATATACTTAGGAGTCTTGTTTTTCGTTTCTGTCAGGATGCGTGTACTTGATCTGTACACTTTGTTCTCCAAGCTTGCACAGAGACAGCAGTAGTATGTGCCTATACAGATCGTGATATTTAAGGCATGAGGGTAATACTTTTGGCAATAAATTGTTTGCAGAAAAACTTTAATTTTATGTACTTTGGTAGAATCCTATTGGAAACTGACATAATTGCTATCTCTTTGTAATAACTCATAAAAAGTAATGTAAATATATTTATTTCTTAATAATAAACAGACTTTTTGCCTGTAATTACATTCCAAATTTTAACTTTAAAATGGCGTAGAGGCTATTCATGGAGGAGGTACGGCTCTGCATAACCGCTAAGATGGAATCATGCATCATCCGAAATAAAGATCAATATTGTAAGGTTAATATGTTTCTCATGCAACTAAGGGTCTACAAAATTAGTATTAATAAATGCATGATTTTATTTAAGAAATTAATTATATATTCTAATTTACATTTTTCCTCGCTACCTTTGCATATTTACGTACATAACTTCATAATGTTAGTTATATATTTTCAATCCATTTTCAGCAGATCACATTACAAATTTAATTTACATAAACATACATGGACTCTAAAAGTTTGGCAGTACCAAAACTGAGGTTCTCCCATCTCTTATCTATCAGTACAAAATTTGTGTAAGATCTCACTGTGTTAGTTCTAGCACAATGGTAATTTGATATGAATTCCTGTTAGGTGCAAAAAGAAACATAAACACTCGCCAATATTATTTTGGGGGGTGGGATTTTCTAAGCGAAAACCAATATCATCCTATATTTCTTTGTTGAGAACTCTAGGTTTACTCCTAGGTTTCTTGCTGCTAAATATCCCTGTCTGACCAAAATTGTTAAACATTTTAATCACATAGGACTAGGAGCTTATTGTCATACTGAGTTCTAACTTCAAGAGCGGACTCTGTTAGCATAAACAAACTTTAAATATATTTCTTTGTTTAACAGCATACTTCAATTGAGAAATTTCATTGTTATTGAGCAGAAAGAAGTAACGTTAAACAAAACATAAACGGATACTTTAACTTCACAGCATGCCGGCCTTGGCATGTGCTCCTAATTCTAGCGCACTTCAATTATGCGAAAAACTTCGTTGATGAGTTAATGTAGCCACTCAAATGCCTGTATATCCGGTTTTCACTCAACTGTTCACTTGCTAAAATACATTATGATTAGCATTAGTTTAGACTTAAATACTCTCCATAAAACCTCAGGACAACATTGACATCTTTATTAAAGTGTGAATTACGTTTATTTTTGTCATCCCTTGACTTAGTAGTAATATTTTGAATCGACATTATCTTAGTGCCGAAAATGTAAGAACTAAACGAGTGCAATAAATGACACAAACATTATAGTATCTCTTAGGTCTTTGACAAAATTTTGACTGTAAAAAGAAGTTTACGGTGTGTTTCTTTTTTGACAGGGGTGCTCTGGTGTTCTGTGTTCAAGCAGCGAAATTCATACAGATTGACTGTAATAATGGCTAGTCCAACAAAATAAAGGTTTACCTTTTCACTATTTTAGATCTGGAAACGTTTTGACGTAAAGTTGCCTTAAAGTTTTTAGTGCCTATTTGAGCTCGTGATATTATTATATTTGACATTACTGAGCCAATGGTTGTCATAGCTCGGATGTCAACAAAGATAACAGGCTTCACTGAGTAACGGAATTGTGGATTTGCTTTAACGGCAAAGTCAAGGTTATGTAAACGGACCCACTGAATCAACTGCAAACAGTGCATTAGTACGTCATTAACCATGGAGGAGCTCACGAGCCGATGCTACTCATTACGGAGAAATACGTGGAAATTCAATAGCGGTAGCTTACTTATATCTGAGAAATACCAACAAGAATACCAAACAGTAGCACCATTGCTACCACGGCGTAACGACTTATAAATAAGAGAAATATTATAGCCATTCTTTGGGAAAATGGACAAACAGTGCAAAAATAGTTTACTAGAAAGATTTAAGCTGATGAAGTCGTAATTTAAGACTTATGATGGATGTATCCTAATGATTTGTGCTTCGAGATTTAAGAGAGCATTCCATTTACCCCTACCATCTTTACTGTATGCAGTGCATCACAATTTCTCGAGTAACATTTGTCGATTATGATGCATACTTTGTAGAACATGTTCTAGTGACAGACCCGGTTTGATTTACGAGATAGGGTACTACTCATTTTCATAACATGTATAAATGGGCTATTAAACATCCACATACCACCCATTTAGGTAATTTTCAAGTGTCCCTCAATGTTGGGTTAAGGATTGTAGGTAACTGCATTACATTATCGCATACTTAAGAAATGCGTTTCTCGTAAAATTAGAAATGTTGTCACTTGAAAGAAAGACGGAAATCGTAGTTTCTCCATGCTGCAGCGCCTCCGCATATAAGTCACTGGTCTCCGACGCCATTTAAATTACAAACTACTTTGCCACTGGATTGAATTCATGGATGGAACCATGAATTGGCCAGTGAGATCTCCTAGATCATAATTCTCTAAATTTCTGTCTAAAGAGCAAAGTTAATCATACAGAAGTGGAAAATGTGGAAAAATTAAAATCCTCATGTCCTTCTGTTAAGAAATCATGCAAATGTTTCATGTTCCAGCGCGAACTCAGCATAATTGGAGCCATGGGTTCTAAGCATGTATACTTTCAACTGAAAGCGTATGAAGATTCCTTTTAAAATTCATTCTCTTGTACATCGTGTGTTTCCATTCACATAAGTGTTATTCGGTTATTTTTCAACTTGGTTTTATTCTGCTGCTTATTAATCAGTGTTAAGGGTTTAGCAATTAGAATTAATAATTTGGCATATGTTATGTATAACAGCTACTAAACGGATGATATATATTATTAATTATTCTCAGATAGGAAGAAACCTATAAAGCCTGGACTGGACTGGCCCGGGCGGAGGAGGGCGTCCAGCACGCAAGCTATATTGGCAATTAGTGCCTACGCCCATTAAGGGGCACATGTGGGAGGAAGGAATGAGTTGAGGGAGGAGATGCCGGGCGGGGACTGCGCGGACACAAACGGGTGCCTTACTTGATTCCAGATTGAATACCCAGAATCCGAAGAAGTCTTCCATACCAGGCACGAGACAGAAATCTCTCTAAAGTTCATGGTGCCATCAAGCCGCGACAACACCAATCTTACTCTGGCATTTTGGACCTGTAACAGAACCAACGGAATGAAATGAGATAGGGGAAAATTCATGAGCATTAGCCCTAAGTGACCAAGGAAAACCACCAAAGGAAAAAAGAAAACAATATCAGGAAGTTAAACTCGGAACAATACGATTTCGAATCCCAAGCGATACCGCCTGATTCATTCCGCTCGGAACTGAAAACATTGAATTATTATTTTATTACGTCAAGTTTCAAGCAAACAATAATTCACGCTTTCTGTGCAAATATTAAGCTGTCCTCCTTCCCCTCCCCCAAGTAAAAGTTGAGTATTCCTAGTTATTGGCCGTAATAAAACGTGATTACGCAGTCATGGGCTGGAGGAGAACGCAGTAATTAGCTGATGTATATGAAATAAATCGCAATATGTATATTGATAAGATTTTTTTTTTGAAAACCACAAGAAGTACAGAAAACATGCCAACAATCTTTTATTTTTCTTATTGCTCTCTAGTACTAATTTTATTTGCTACATTTGTTTCCATGATGATGTTTTGAGATATACTATACACATAAAATGAGTTTTCTCCCAGAAATCTTTGGTGGATGTTCAGGAAAACAGACTTTGAAGCTTGTGTTGTTTTAGAATTCAACTTCATTATATAGAAACTGCTACAAAGGAATGCAGAACAACATTGATAGACTTGCGATATGAATACCGCAGACATGATCAGAGCCTCAAGAATGGGCATTAATACATGTAGCTCCATCCTATTATGTCACGTCACTTCCGTCTAGTACGCAAATAATGCACCGTGCTTATCTTGGGTCTCACTACATGCCCAGGGATCTAAATGCCTATCGAGACGAGCGGCTGCCGTGTCCACTATTCATCAGCAACTCCAGCTGGAATGACTCCAATCACTAATATGTTAGTATTTTTCCAATTAAATTTATAAATTAGTGCATCTAAAATTATATTTTTGTTGCAAAATCGTTTTTAGTGCGTATGGAATTCTGAATTAATACACAATCATTTTAATGGTGTTTAACACCCGTTTTTACTACTGAGGCACCACAGGCGGTGGGTACCGATGATACATAAAATGAAATGATAAATTGGGGGAAAAAATTTAAGGAAGGAATCGTTCCTTCCTAAGTTTAGGTTTCCTCTCCGGCATTTGCCATTTATGAAGATTGAGGAAATCCTGGTAAAACCTTAGTCATGGAGAACGGTCTTAGCGGGATTCAAATCCCAGACAACCCGCTCACGAGTCCGCGCCTTAACGATCTCGGCCACTCGTGGCGGTCACACTGAATCATGTATGTATGTACAGGAACGTTCTGACTGTTTGGGTTTGACTATAAGAGATATAAAGGCTTTGTCAATATTTCGGATATATATAGGTTCTAGAATCGCCTTATAATTGTCCGGAATAGGCAACCCAAAATACACTGTAAGAGTTGCATGAAAGATGCAGCTCATTTAACAGCCATTAAAACAGAAAATGCTACACATATTCCGTTCATATATTGTCTTTAAAAATGTTCCCTTTGTTTCACTGCCATTGCTTAAATGTTTTACTCGCGTGAAGTAGCACTAGATTCAGCAGTTCAGAATCACTAACAGCTAAAATGAATTACAGTTAATATAAATAGGGAGAAAAATAGTAGATATTAGTAACTGTGAATCGATTGAATATTAGTTTTGTAAGTTATTTGGTAATGAAAATATTAAAGAGAAAATTAAAAAGAAAGAAATTTGCATAACATCTAATTATGTTAATTTCTAAAGGTGCTGTCAATATGGCATGCGTGTCATGAGAGTGCATTAACGTATAACTTGAACAATCTATGGCGACGCTGGAACATTCTGTTTATAGATTCTCAATATTTTATGTGAGCCGAATGAGTGCCTCTAGGAATAACAAATATGAAAAAGCGAGCCTAACACATTTCGAAATGTAAATGCCAACTAAAGAAGTCACAATGCTCAACTTGCTTTACAGATCACTTTAGTCTAATAGTATGCTTGTTGACAAGAAATCGTAAGTGATTGCGAGAAACAAGACAAGCGGCAAAGTCGAAAGTACAGTTTAGTCACCCAATAATATTACTAGTATAGTGTGTAGGTCGAATAGTATCACGGAAATAAAATGTTCAATTGGGTTCATAAAGAAGGGGCCAAGTCATGATGGGACTCCGCCTGAATGTAGGCAAAAAGTTTCCACTATTGCTCACAAGTTAGTCTATAGAGAGGCGCTGTTGTTTAAGTTACTTGCGCGAACTTTTGGACTTAGAAATTTTGAGTGGCTCATTCTTTTATGTTATTAGTTCATAAGTATATCATTAGCACTGAACAATGCAGTAAATAACATTTACAATACATTATAAATTATATATAATCTCTGCTTTGGTTGTTTACGGCTCCGAACGAGACAACAACTTATATCAAGTGCTTGCTTCATTGAACTGTTCTTTCCGCTGCAACCGTACAGAGTATCACATAGTATGAGACACGCTGTTAGTCACTAAATTAGCCACTGATAAGGTAACTTGAACTTGTAACTTACACAGCAAATTTAGATTGAGCGTTTGTAAATAAAAATTGTCCATTCAAGGGGTTTAAATTTTTTTACTTTAATTTCAAGCGGGGCACTTTATTATTTTTATTTTTTTCTTATTATGATGAAAATGAAATTACCACCAAATGTGTCTCTTACCTTATCACATTCTAAAAGATTTTAGTTTATTGCTTCTTTAAGCCCATTTTCACAATACTATTTTTATGTTTTTTTCTTTTCAGTTTGTCCATTTATTTTAGTTTTATTGAAGCGGAGTTATTCCCTCTTCTGCCTTGTTTGTGTAAAGAAAGTAATACATATGTATGATTATCATAAAGAAGCTCAAAATTCTGATTAATTGACATAACAAAAATATATGCTCAATTATAGCCATTTTATAATCATTTTCAACTGTTGCAGTTGAAGCAGAACATTTTGTCGTTTTCGCAGATTTCATAGGCATAGTCTTATGTATAATTTAGTGTTATAATCTAAAGGGATATTGGGTAAAATTTTATAACAGCTTTTATATCAAGTTCGGGTTATTACCCTCCTTATGTACTTCGTTTTCCCTTCTCATTTTAAATATAATCAAAGATCGTGCTTCCCCTTTACATATTATTCCACACCTAGCTAAGACAAAATATATATTCTGAATAATTTTCTAATATAGAAAGAGATCTTATGTTTAGTTTAATTTTATTAAAAACTTAATGATACTTCCAAAATATTGGCAATATCCTATAGCTCTGAGACAAGTGGTTTTAACCTAAAATTGTGTTCATGTTTGAGTAAATATATTTTTCTGAAGAGTATATTTTTCAATATAGTAGGAAACACCACATTTTATATAAATTAATTAAAAGCTGCTACAACTATATGGATAAACCATATACACAAATTCGTTACTCTGTTTTTACTGATATTGAATAAATAAATCGAATAGAAATATTTTTATATTGCATCTGCACGATAAAAGCAACAACACAATAGCTATCAGAAATTATAATGCATGTGGGAAAGTAGAAATGAAAGGTTAATCGGTTCACTATTATCCATAAATTTATATTCTCACATACTGACTTCGTTGCCACGGAATCCTGGTAGAATATGTGAAATTCAATACTGAAAGAAGTGACGCAAATGTTAAGCTTATAAATAAGAATATGTTGAACACTAATAGTGCAGTATCGTTCAATACTAAAGCGCTTTGGTTCCATTGAAACCTATCTAATGTAATGAACTTTATAGATAAATGTACCGGCTTGTTCAACTTGAGAGGTTTTAACGTGATTTCCTGCCACTCAATAGTGATATGCAAATGAGATGTTAGGAAACATGATCATTTAAAACTGAATAACCATAGAAATGTTTGGAATAAAATAAATATAGCAACGCGGTTTTAAGAATAAATATTCAATAAGCCTTTAGAATTCAGATGAGCGTTTTTTTCAGAATATACAGTAAAAGAATAGGCCAAGCGCTCACCGATGTTGTTATATTTGAGGAGTACCTCACTTGGTGTGCCCCCCCCCCCACAAGAGTGGAGAGAGAGAAAGAAGTACGTTTTGCCTGACCTTTTCGTCTGGCATACGCATACAAAATATTTAGGCGGTATTTTAAACCTTTAAAATATGCCTATGTCTGCCTGAAGCTGTTTAAAGGCATTTGCATCCAAATGTTTTATAAACCGTTGAAAAGTCCCGTAATTAAGCATATAATTCTGCTCCTTAAAACAATGCCAATTGAGGCTATATTATTTCAATATACCTTAAAACAACGTAGTGTGTTAGGTTCGAACTGACTTAGCCAGCTGGTTCCCTCTTTCATTTTCCTATACTCGGGTTATAATAAATGTATAGAGGAGTAAATATTTTTACCGTGTAAAGTTTATGTCATACAATGAATATGGCATATTTCTATCATTATTCATATTTACTTTGCAGGCTTTTCAGCAGGCAATTTTTTCATGGAAGAAAGGAAAGCTCTGAAAAGCGATCAATTACAAGTATGAAGTGATTTTAACGGACATTACACTTGAAAAATGTACAATGTTTTAGGGGATCCTCCTAATATTAATTTCGTGAGATTCAGAAGGGAATTTGAAGATGGAAAGAGTAATGGGAGGACTTGGACGATAATGACGAGAAAATAATTGACACTTAGAAATACTTACAAGAAGTTCCTCGTAACACATGTAAGGATACTAAGTCGTACATTTGGACTGGGGAATATCACATAAACATTGCAGAATTAGCTTAACGTTGAAGAGTTGAATGAAATGCTCCAGCGTTACAATAGTGATATTTCTTATTATGTTTCCGATATCAAAATTGGTAGCGAAACAAGGATACGCCATGGCCGAGGTGGAAAAGGCACGGAATTGTGAGCGGGAGTTCTGGGGCTCGATTTCCGCCAAGTCCGTCCTTCCTGACTGAGGTGTTTTACGAATTTTCCTAATCCTCATTAATGTCAAATTGCGGGGAGGTACCCTAAATTTTGGACTGAAACGCTTCCTTTCTTTAAACCAAATCGTTTCCAATTTATAATTTCATTTTATGTATTATCAGTGTCCAGTGGGCATACTGCTTTAGCAGTATTAACAAGCGTTAAACACTATTCAAAAAAGACAAAATATACAAATATAACCCAGAAGTAAAGTTTCAGTCATCCATCTGGATCTTTCAAGATGAGAACCCTTGTGTCACGGAGGAGATAAAAAAGCGTTGGTAAGAAAATAGAAAAGAATGACGATCTTTTTCACCACAGGGAACTATCCATAAATAATATTGTTTTAAATTACTGGACTAAATGATTTCATAAAGATTCAAGAGAGACATTCAAGCACTGGATGGGGTGAGTATCCATCTACATTACGTTAATAGATTGAGTACACAGCTAATGGCAATTTTATTTCTGAAAGGGATTTCTGTGACCTCCACAGAGTTTATAAATTGTATCCATTATACATTTTTATTCACTGCAGCAAAAAGTGACGTAAGGGAAACAATTTTGAAATTCTTAATGAACTATTGTACCCAACGGAGCTGAGTGCGTAGATGAAAGTTAGTTTTAACAGTGCTTTGGAACCTTTGGAACAAATAAAAATCACTTAGAAGACGCGGTCATTATCTGACTAGTAGCTAAAACACTTCTCAGAGACCACTGTAGCTCTATTTTTCACAAATATAAGAAATGATTTATCTGAAACGTTGGTATTTCTATTCCTGATTTATAGAGTTATGTCAAATTTTGCCTCTCCATAAAGGAATTCATAGCCGAAAAAAAATCATTAAAATACATGTGCTGATATTAGTTATGCATCATTTCACTGTTGTCAGCTTAGCAAGGACATCGGACTGAAATATAAACTGAAATATAAACGAAAAAGGAACAATAGCGTTAATGTTTAGCATGAATTTTGTATCCTTATGTATGCAGGGTGAATTACATAAAACTATAACGCAAATATTGGGAAACGACAAAGTAAATGGAACAAAAACTTTAAGAAAATAAATTCTCATCAGACAAGAATGTTAATGGCAAAATTTTGCACCATTCTAGGTCACATAATTTACAAGATATCGTCATTATACGGCTAAAATTTTCACAATCCTTTATAGAATTAACATGATTATTCGGCAAAAAAAAAAAAAAAAAAAAAAAAAAAAAACGCAAAATTCTCCGATTGTTAGAAAAAAATCTATGTCTCATTGAATTTTGTCTGCAATTTAGGGAAAACTACCTAATGATGTTGCAGTATATCCTGGATGGATATAAATTACCTAATGAAACGTTTAAGTGTTGTATGCTCAATTTAACTGCTTAGGTACTAGATTCTTAATTTTCCATACGTTCCTTGGTATTGTGAACACATGCACGTTGTGTTTATATTTTGTTTCCTTTACATGGAGCATAGTGAGATGTTCCTATCAATAAGTCATGATATGAAAGTAGGATGTTTAACATATTGGTTTAACATATGAAGCGAATACACGATTTAGGAACATTTTCTAAGGTGATGACTTCTTTTATCTGCATAGTATTCACAAGTTAGGATAGTGTGAGGTAAAATAAAATGAAAAAATGCAGCATCGGTAGAAGACAAGCAATCCAATCGCTCGTGCACGGTTCCGCGATGTGTGAACAGTGTTTAACGCCCGTTATTGCTACAGAGGCACCACAGGCGATGGACTCTGATAATACATGAAATGAAAGGATATATTGGGAAAGTATTTTATTTTTAAGGAAGGAATCGTTCCAGGCCAAAGTTTAGGATACCTCCCCGGCATTTGCCATTTATGAGGACTGAGGAAAACCTGGAAAAAACCTCAGTCAGGGGCGGACAGTCCTGGCGGTATTCGAACCCAAACCTCCCTGTCACAAGTCCGTGCCTTAACGACCTCGGCCACCCGTGGCGGTCGGTTCTGTGATATAAATGAAAACAGTTATGGGAAGAAGAAAAAAATAAAGATATTACGCAATATTTGTATAAAATTTAAAAAAGAGATCTGCAACATGGTAGCAAAGACAATATAGACATTGAAAAATCCCTCGAATAAAACCAAAACTTTGGATTTGTGTGTAACCAGCTCTTCATTAAACGGAATTTTCAATACCACAGTGTTAAAATAGCCGCATAAAGATAAATAAACATCTTTGGATATAGCAGCTAGGAAAATCCAACTAATCTCGTAAGTCGGTAGTATGGGTCCCTTCTGATTTAACGACCTCTTAGGCATAAGAGTAGGAAATCCCTCAACACGTGGCTGTATTACTGACTTAGTAGCTGCAATATCGCCAAGATGTACTTTACCTTCCTTAGGTGGTAAGAAAACCCCGCTCAAAACATGCGATCCGGATAAGGCAACTTTTTATTCATTACACAGATTACAAAATTGGTTATTCCAAATGGGATGGGGTTATTCAAATGTGGGAATTTCCTTCTCTACCGACCTGCAAAAAGATTTCATGGAAAATGCATTATTTTCTGGGAAATTGCTTTCTTATCGACCATCAGGGATGTATAAAGATCAAGTATATTTCATTTATTACACAAAATGGGGAAAACTTGCTTCCTTCCTTGTTCAACTTCAAAGGTCTGGTGAGAAGGGAATTTATTTTATTGATTTGACAAAATATTAATTACATTTTGTGTGGGTAAATATACTTGATACACTTTCAAACACTGGAAAACAATATTTTGCAAAAACGTCGTATTGTGATAAAAATAAATATAACTTTATGAAAGTGTTAAGTTGCACGATAAATTAAATTTTAGGGCAGCGCTGTATAAATATAAATGTTACGTTGCAATGTTAAAGTGAGTAAATATTTTTTAATTTTCAATATTTTAGGGAAAAAATATGATAGAGAATTTACGACATACCCTAAACGAACTGCCGTGGAGTTGTTTTGTCCGTTATTTCCAGTGGTGTACTCAGTGTGGTTAAAGCTGCGTAGAATATGTTTTACTCCACAATCAGGTCTGTACTTAGGCGCCACGAGCGGTGATGCCTATCTGAACAAGACTAAACGCTTTTTACTCAATGGATTTTACCCCTGACCAGGGTCATGTATTTCTGGCTAATATTTTTTTTTTACCATTTATGGGGTTTACCATATTTTCCCCATAGGTCAGTCATTTCTTAACTGCTAACATGGCTTTTAAATGTTCTCCCCCCAGGATCAGGTATTTCTGACTAAAAAAGGTTTTATGTTAAATTATCTTTGAGGTAAAGCAATTCCTGTCTGCATGTTTTTCTGGTATTTCGATGCTTTATTTAGGGTCAAGCATTTCTTAACTGCTAATTGATTGTTCCCACCCTTAGATTATTTAACAGCCTCAAGCAAGGGGATACGAAAAACGAAACTAACTGACTGAAAAGTTAGAGATAACTTGAGGTATTACGTATGAGCAGTGGTGAAAACCATGCTTCCGAGTTGTTGATAAGGTAAAGTTTTCCGGTATAAAAGCAAGTCACACTAGCAAGATTCATGAAATGTGCGAATCATAATATCTCACGTGAATGTACCTGGTTTTGAAGTACATATTGCATCAACTACAAATTTATCAGTCATACAAACGAATTTCCTTTTCAGCAAAGCTACATGCAGTATCGCTATAGTATTGTCAGCTCCACATTTGTGTGATGAAATAGGAGGTTCCGGATATTAATTACAACGTAAATAAGTGTGGTCAATATAATTGCAAACATTGCGACAGTTATAGGTTTACCCAAACCCACAATTTGTGTCGTATTTGGAAACCATATACTGCTCGGTACAGTAAAACGTCTAATAGATATACTTTGTGCATTTACAGTATCAGACTCTACGTGGTTGTAAACTCTATAAACTACCAAGTCTGTACACATGTACAAAAACATTCCAGCCCAGCATACGAATGTCTTTGTTTCCAACTGCCAATTCGTTTTAATTAATGTTTCTCTATAATGTGTGTGATTACGTAACGAACATGTATCTTTTTATACTTCACATATAATGCAAGTCAGTTATTTTAAAAACAAATGAAAGGTTAAATTTCAATACAAACCGTGTAGAAATTCTTTTAATAAATATGCCTATTTTTATACATGTTTATGGAAGCCATTATTTACCAAGAACAGATCTAATCCCACAGAGGATGTTCACAAACGCAATGATTCGCTTCACTGTTGTTACTGCAATGATAACAATATAGTATGGTTTTGTAAATATATGAATACCGTAGAAATGATGCATCACACACACACAAACAACTGCTCTCTTCGTCATTCACTGTCGTCTGCAGCATTATGGGTGACCAGTTCAAAGAATGCCTATATCATGGCGGGATCTACAGAAAAAATATATAACCTACACTATATTTTTCGCTCAAAATTACTCACATTAAATTATATTAATATTTGATGATGTAATTGCCTCTCAGCAATCCCCGTAAGCCATTCCGTACAACTCCAGATGAAATATTCCATGCGCAAAAATATCTCTGTAGACATTGGCGCGTTCTGGAAAACACATGAAATCAGAGGCTATTATTCTTGCACGCTCTATTTGCGGATATCACATCGTGATCCAAAATGACGTGTAGTCTATCAATCTAGTATAGTCAACATATTAGCGACTCAATGACACGCTGCTGGGCACTCGTCATGCAAGATACAATAATACCAACTGAAGTTTGTTAAGAATTCTCCCATATATATCTCAGTTACTACATATATATAAAACAAATTCTGCTTTGAAAACATAAATTCCACATCATTACATTTTTTAACGTATTTGGCAAATAAAAAGGGCAAAAACCAATAAATGTCACATACCTTGTGAAATTATTTTCAGTTGTAACATAAATGTATTAAACCCCACGACAGTTTACAACATTATTATTCGCGCAATATTATTATTACAAACAATTAAATAGTTATTTTTTGTTTCGCTGTCATGTGTTTTAAGTGAATCGCAGGAGAAAAGAATCTCTTTTCGCGGAACATAATTTTACACATTTTATACCACACGTTTTAACAAACTGATTATAGTGAGAAATACAAAAATGTCCTTCTAATATTTTATTGCGACAGCCCCTATTTATAATTAGAGATGTATGTAGTCTCCCAAATAATTAAAATTACTTTAAGAAACCACTGCACATCAGGATGAAATACTAACATATTGGCAAGGAGGTGAAGATGATGGAGAAGAATAAAAACACGTAAATGTGAAATACGAAACACAATAGGATTATTTCAAATAATACATAAGTATATTTTATTATGAACCTTGTCATATAGGTATGCAGTACAAGGTTCAGAATAGATTTTTGTCAGTTATTCTAGATCCACTTGCAATTACAAGTGTAGGTTTTCAAATGTTGGCACTTATTGATAACGTTCTTTGCACAATAAATTTTTACAAGCTTGACACGTAAGCCCATTAGTTAATACACCGTATAGGCATAATATAAAAGCATTAAAGTATTTATAAAATATAACTATAATTGATATTTTAATATGCCTTAGAAGATAACATAAAACAAAACACGGGGAAAATATGAATAAACGTGGTATTCTTTAAATAAAACACATTTTTTACAACAATTGTTAGTTCTGAAATTAAACACATTAACACATATACAAATTAGAGCACTATAAATATATCCGATGAACTCCCGCTTGCGCACAACATAGTTGTGTACAAGTAAAAATGGTAGTTTAATATTATGGAAATTGCAAGTACGTAGTTCTTGACTGTAAAAACATTTTGGATAAAACATAGGACTTTGGTGCAAAAGCTGTAATTATTCATTATGTTCCATAATATTTCTAAATTGAATATTTTTAGTAAAAAGTTTACAAACGTGAGCTTGATAAATAATGGCTTCCATAAACATCTATAAAAATAGGCATATTTATTAAAAGAATTTCTACACGGTTTGTATTGAAATTTAACCTTTCATTTGTTTTTAAAATAACTGACTTGCAGTATATGTGAAATATAAAAAGATACATGTTCGTTACGTAATCACACACATTATAGAGAAACATTAATTAAAACGAATTGGCAGTTGGAAACAAAGACATTCGTATGCTGGGCTGGAATGTTTTTGTACATGTGTACAGACTTGGTAGTTTATAGAGTTTACAATCACGTAGAGTCTGATACTGTAAATGCACAAAGTATATCTATTAGACGTTTTACTGTACCGAGCAGTATATGGTTTCCAAATACGACACAAATTGTGGGTTTGGGTAAACCTATAACTGTCGCAATGTTTGCAATTATATTGACCACACTTATTTACGTTGTAATTAATATCCGGAACCTCCTATTTCATCACACAAATGTGGAGCTGACAATACTATAGCGATACTGCATGTAGCTTTGCTGAAAAGGAAATTCTTTTGTATGACTGATAAATTTGTAGTTGATGCAATATGTACTTCAAAACCAGGTACATTCACGTGAGATATTATGATTCGCACATTTCATGAATCTTGCTAGTGTGACTGGCTTTTATACCGGAAAACTTTTCCTTATCAACAACTCGGAAGCATGGTTTTCACCACTGCTCATACGTAATACCTCAAGTTATCTCTAACTTTTCAGTCAGTTAGTTTCGTTTTTCGTATCCCCTTGCTTGAGGCTGTTAAATAATCTAAGGGTTGGAACAATCAATTAGCAGTTAAGAAATGCTTGACGCTAAATAAAGCATCGAAATGCCAGAAAAAACATTGAGACAAAAATTGCTTTACTTCAAAATTCATTTAACAAGTAACACCAATACCTGATCCTTGGAGGGAAAACATTCAAAAGCCAAGTTAACAGTTAAGAAATGACTGACCCAAGGGAAAATATTGAAAACTCATGAACGATTAAATTATTTTAGTCAGAAAAACCTGATCCTGTGTAGGGGTAAAATCCATTGAGTGAAAAGCGTTTAATCCTGTTCAGAAGGGCACGAGCGCTCATAGCGCCTAAATAAGTAGAGACCTGTTTGACGAGTAAAACATGTTGTATGCAACTTTCACCACACTGAATACACCACTGGAAGTAACGGACAAAACAACTCCACAGCAGTTCGTTTAGGGTATGTCGTAATTACTATATCATATGTTTTCCTAAAATATTGAAAAATAAAAAATATTAACACACTTTAACATTGCAACATAACAATTATATCTATACAGCGCTGCCCTAAAACTTAATCTATCATATAGCATAACACTTTTATAATGTAAAATTTTGTTTTGTCCAACGAAGTTTTTGCAAAATAACATTTTATGCATTGTAATGTTTTGCATTACAACTTTTTTGCAAAATAAAATTTTTTGTTGCTTAAAGTTAATCGCAGAATGAAAGTAATCACACACATTATAGAGAAACATTAATTAAAACGAATTGGCAGTTGGAAACAAAGACATTCGTATGCTGGGCTGGAATGTTTTTGTACATGTGTACAGACTTGGTAGTTTATAGAGTTTACAATCACGTAGAGTCTGATACTGTAAATGCACAAAGTATATCTATTAGACGTTTTACTGTACCGAGCAGTATATGGTTTCCAAATACGACACAAATTGTGGGTTTGGGTAAACCTATAACTGTCGCAATGTTTGCAATTATATTGACCACACTTATTTACGTTGTAATTAATATCCGGAACCTCCTATTTCATCACACAAATGTGGAGCTGACAATACTATAGCGATACTGCATGTAGCTTTGCTGAAAAGGAAATTCTTTTGTATGACTGATAAATTTGTAGTTGATGCAATATGTACTTCAAAACCAGGTACATTCACGTGAGATATTATGATTCGCACATTTCATGAATCTTGCTAGTGTGACTGGCTTTTATACCAGAAAACTTTTCCTTATCAACAACTCGGAAGCATGGTTTTCACCACTGCTCATACGTAATACCTCAAGTTATCTCTAACTTTTCAGTCAGTTAGTTTCGTTTTTCGTATCCCCTTGCTTGAGGCTGTTAAATAATCTAAGGGTTGGAACAATCAATTAGCAGTTAAGAAATGCTTGACGCTAAATAAAGCATCGAAATGCCAGAAAAAACATTGAGACAAAAATTGCTTTACTTCAAAATTCATTTAACAAGTAACACCAATACCTGATCCTTGGAGGGAAAATATTCAAAAGCCAAGTTAACAGTTAAGAAATGACTGACCCAAGGGAAAATATTGAAAACTCATGAACGATTAAATTATTTTAGTCAGAAAAACCTGATCCTGTGTAGGGGTAAAATCCATTGAGTGAAAAGCGTTTAATCCTGTTCAGAAGGGCACGAGCGCTCATAGCGCCTAAATAAGTAGAGACCTGTTTGACGAGTAAAACATGTTGTATGCAACTTTCACCACACTGAATACACCACTGGAAGTAACGGACAAAACAACTCCACAGCAGTTCGTTTAGGGTATGTCGTAATTACTATATCATATGTTTTCCTAAAATATTGAAAATTAAAAAATATTAACACACTTTAACATTGCAACATAACAATTATATCTATACAGCGCTGCCCTAAAACTTAATCTATCATATAGCATAACACTTTTATAATGTAAAATTTTGTTTTGTCCAACGAAGTTTTTGCAAAATAACATTTTATGCATTGTAATGTTTTGCATTACAACTTTTTTGCAAAATAAAATTTTTTGTTGCTTAAAGTTAATCGCAGAATGAAAGTAATCACACACATTATAGAGAAACATTAATTAAAACGAATTGGCAGTTGGAAACAAAGACATTCATATGCTGGGCTGGAATGTTTTTGTACATGTGTACAGACTTGGTAGTTTATAGAGTTTACAATCACGTAGAGTCTGATACTGTAAATGCACAAAGTATATCTATTAGACGTTTTACTGTACCGAGCAGTATATGGTTTCCAAATACGACACAAATTGTGGGTTTGGGTAAACCTATAACTGTCGCAATGTTTGCAATTATACTGACCACACTTATTTACGTTGTAATTAATATCCGGAACCTCCTATTTCATCACACAAATGTGGAGCTGACAATACTATAGCGATACTGCATGTAGCTTTGCTGAAAAGGAAATTCTTTTGTATGACTGATAAATTTGTAGTTGATGCAATATGTACTTCAAAACCAGGTACATTCACGTGAGATATTATGATTCGCACATTTCATGAATCTTGCTAGTGTGACTGGCTTTTATACCGGAAAACTTTTCCTTATCAACAACTCGGAAGCATGGTTTTCACCACTGCTCATACGTAATACCTCAAGTTATCTCTAACTTTTCAGTCAGTTAGTTTCGTTTTTCGTATCCCCTTGCTTGAGGCTGTTAAATAATCTAAGGGTTGGAACAATCAATTAGCAGTTAAGAAATGCTTGACGCTAAATAAAGCATCGAAATGCCAGAAAAAACATTGAGACAAAAATTGCTTTACTTCAAAATTCATTTAACAAGTAACACCAATACCTGATCCTTGGAGGGAAAACATTCAAAAGCCAAGTTAACAGTTAAGAAATGACTGACCCAAGGGAAAATATTGAAAACTCATGAACGATTAAATTATTTTAGTCAGAAAAACCTGATCCTGTGTAGGGGTAAAATCCATTGAGTGAAAAGCGTTTAATCCTGTTCAGAAGGGCACGAGCGCTCATAGCGCCTAAATAAGTAGAGACCTGTTTGACGAGTAAAACATGTTGTATGCAACTTTCACCACACTGAATACACCACTGGAAGTAACGGACAAAACAACTCCACAGCAGTTCGTTTAGGGTATGTCGTAATTACTATATCATATGTTTTCCTAAAATATTGAAAATTAAAAAATATTAACACACTTTAACATTGCAACATAACAATTATATCTATACAGCGCTGCCCTAAAACTTAATCTATCATATAGCATAACACTTTTATAATGTAAAATTTTGTTTTGTCCAACGAAGTTTTTGCAAAATAACATTTTATGCATTGTAATGTTTTGCATTACAACTTTTTTGCAAAATAAAATTTTTTGTTGCTTAAAGTTAATCGCAGAATGAAAATAATCTTTTTTGAAACATAACAACTTTCAATATCTTTTCAATGTAAGTGAGAGATATATTTTTGTAATTGTTCACAAAATCCTTTCATATTCACCATTCAATTAAATAATGCTCTCCCATAAAAGTCTGTTGCCCACACAAATTTGTAATTCATATTTTATAAAATGGATAAAATAAATCTCCTTCCCACCATATTTTTGTAGTTGCTTAAGGAAATAAAATTTCGCCATTCCGTATTATAAATAACACATCTCTGAAGGGCGTTAAAGAAGCAATTTTCCACACAATAATGCACTTTCCACCAAACCTTTTTTCAGTTCAGTTAGGAAACAAATTCCCGTTAGCTTTTACGATCAATTTTTTAATCTGTATAATAGATAAAAATGTTACTTTTCCGAGTGTTTTTATTGGGGGTTTGCATACATAAAAGCTAGATAAGGAAAGAGCCTACAATATGTCAGTATTGCAGCTACCCAAGTCAATAATGCAGCAGCGTATTGTGGGATTGCCTATCCCTCAAATGTAGGTGATGCAGCTACCTACAATAAAATTAGCGGGAGAAGGGACCCATACTACTCTCTTCTTTATTGAAATGATGAGAAGTTTCATTATGCGGAAGTCCGTATTCATAGACAAATATTACAAAGGACTTCTTCTAAACAAGCTTTCAGTACCTGTGGCTGTGGCAGGATAATCATATTACAGAACTTAGGTGGTCGCAAGGATTTTGCATTTGGAAGGTTTGGATGAAGTTGCGGTTCTCATGTGTAGCACTTGCCACACATTATTGGTGTTGGTGCCTAAAGAGCTAGGAAGAAGTATTTACAGAGGAAGGGAAACACTTTCAACTTGAACTGGTACAGGGTATAATGCGACTGTTTTAGAATTAATTGCTAGCCAAAGCTGTATACAAGTTGTGCTTTTTTTCAATAATAAATATACTTCCAATTAACTAGTTACCCAATTAACAATATGAATGACAACACTTCATTTCAAGTAAATATTGTTCGTTTGTTTTGGTATTACTGCATTTAATAATTATTCGATATAATATAACGCACATGAACGTTTCTTTTCTTTTTCTTTCTTTTCTTTTGAGGTCCACGTTGAAAATGATGTTCTAAAATACCATGTTATAAAAATGCAGATGAATAATATTTTTCAGACAATGCGGTATTTTATGTTCTGAACATTTCGAAATAAGTATATACTTTTTGCAAACAAAAGAAAGAATACGAGAGCTGGCTAACTACTGTAAGAGGGAGAGAGATTTTAAATAGTAACTTGAATAATATTAGAGAAAACAATTTAAATGTTGAAAAGCAGTTTATTTTTCGCCGTAGATCCCTTGAAGTTCAACGCAATTGCTCCAAAGTTTCTCTAGATTCGTGATTTCTTGGAAGTGGGTTTCTTCCAGGAAGGAGCACAGCTATCAACTCTTGCATGCTTTGTACTAAGATGTTTTCTGGTGATTTGATAAAATCACATGCTTGCATTAGAGTAAACTAGAATTTCGTTATGAACGATACAAAAAAGAATACCACCATATTATTTCCCTTTTATGATAGTGGTAAGACATGAAAACCCAAAAAACTCTCCCTGGTGTTAAAGATTAAAATGTTTACTAAAATGTTATGTCTGTCTCATTGTATGGATGCCAAACATGAAAGTTAATTGAAAATAAACTACAAGTATTTGTTAATAGGTTCCTAAATACTATTATGGGTTCTGGTGAGCAAAGTGTATGCTAAATACTTATGGAAAATCACTGAAGATTATGAAAATATGAAAGCGGTAAAATATCGCAAATGGAAACGTGTAGGACATGCATTAAGGGGTGAGGTAGAAATATTATCAAAATAATTATTTATGCATTTATGTGATAATCTGTAAAAGTAGCACGTTTTATAATATTTTTTTACTTTTAGTAGTTTCTTAAACCCAGGTTTTCTCATTATAATTTTAGTAGTTTTAGTTTTAGTTTTAGTAGTATTTTGTAATATGATTTTCAGGGTATTAAATGAGTAATAAAAATGATTTTGCCTTAGAAGTGAATTGCATAAGCATACTTTTTATATGTATTTTATTATGGAGGTATGAAAGCAAGTTGTTTGTAGTGTAGTTAATTATTATCGCTTTGACAGAGATTTAATGTATTTTGATATTAAAATAAGCCACATTGCAATAAATTGTTCTGAAAGCATTTGTTTTAAATATTTAAATATTATATAATGTATTACAATTATTTCCATAGTACTTTAGTTCACGTCATATCAGTATTTATTGTGCTGCACCTAACATTCATTGTTTGGGCATTTTCAAATAATGTGTGAATTGTATTAGCAGTTCATGTTTAAATACATTCAATTTAAATACAACTTTTGGATTTATCAAATTATCGTTTTTCTCCCATATTATAAAGTTGCCTTTCCAATGTACCCTTAGAACTTAAATTTACAGCACGTCCTCAATGCGAAACAACTAACATCATAGGGAGGATGTTGTTAATGTTACATACGGTAGTTCAAGTGACTTTTGTAACATGTGTTAAGACATATATACTATGGCTATTTTTACTGTCAAAAAAGAATATCCAAGGTGTGGTGACCTATGTAAAAATGAAAGTAGAACGAAATAGACTAGAATCGACAGAGAAACAGGAATGAGGAATGAAACTTGGAGCTCAATACCGCCTATGAATTTGTATCGTTGGGACGCTTAAGTCTCCCGAACCTTACACAAACGAATACTTTGAATCCAGCTTTCTTACTGAATACATTTAAGTTTGGTTTGGCAGGTCTGATTCGTTCTTTAGTTCTTATTTAAACCACCTCTTCTCTTATACGAGGATTTAAATGTTCGGGCAGTTGGGGTGGTTTAACTTTGGCATGATTTTTAGCTCCCACACACATATGTAACTTCAAGAAAACGGTAGCCTCTTCGTTAATAACAAGTATTTTAAAAGGTCGAACAAAAGCACCGCGACCTCGGTTCTACAAAGGAAACCCTGCTTTACCAACCTGCTATTGTCCAGAGGTTTTACTATCGGCAAACGGCAACAGACACTTTTCCTAAGTTACAAGAATTTTGTATTTATAACACGTGTGCAGTAATACACTTTGATACATCGTTCATGATTGCTACATACCGGGCAAAGAATATATACATCGCCAATGATAATAATAAAGACAATAATAATGGTAATAACATTAGTGACAACAATAATAATTATTATACGAACAGGGATATTAAATGAAAGGTTAATAATATTGAGGAAATGAAGCCTTCAAATCTGCTTCACTGGTTGTGAAACAAAGAGGAACAACTTATATTGCTGCAATTAATTTCACACTCACGGGGTCTGAGCTGCCGATTCATGATATGAATCTCATCTCCTATCTCAATTCCCGTCCTCTATCTGTTCTTAATGCAGGAGGTAGGTTTTCCTGTTTATGCATCGATACTATTTTTTTTTTTTTCGAGTGGTAGTAACAAGACCTGAACCGGATGAATAGCAACATAAATTAGGTGGTTAATGTATGATTTGTATAACACTTTTATCTTTTACAATATAAAATAAATGAATAACAGTGCGCACATGTTTTTTACTTTGACAATCAACATAATTATAGATTAACAGTTAAAGTAAAATGGAAGACCAGCAAGTGGGCAAAAAATGTTCTAATATATTTAGCATGTGTTATTTTATACGCAACTGTACAGTAATCTAGTCACTAAGCTACTACACTTTCCCGCTTTGAGTTGTTTAGAACAGGAGTCGGGTCCCCCCTCTTTTCTCTCCCCGCCATCGAATTCAGGTCATCCTCCCCTCGCTTCTCTGAATTCATACCAGCTACCCCTCTTTCTACCATCAATATATAATACAATCATGGAGCTGCATTTTAAATCAAAAGGATTGGAGCGTAATCAAATAAGCATCTTCTCTGGTATACTTTGCCAATTATCGTATATAAGTAACTTTTTTTATCGTTAATCTAGTATGTAGTGGGATAGATTTCGATGTGGGCAGAAAATAAAAGGAGCCTAGTCGCTGTGCTTGGAACAGAATTCTATTCTGATGTTCAAGAGAGAGCTCGTGCTCATGATCTCGTGTTTTAAATTTTGACCCCCTCACAGAGCAGAAGCTCTTTATGCCACTATAATGATTAAAATCCGACCGAAGGCCATGTGGTAAATATTCCTATTAGTAAAACCTCTGTTTATCCTCTTTGTTCGGCGTTTCCACAACTCCCCACCCCCATTAGCGCGCCAGATGAAGACTGACATTGAAGGTATTCATTCATTTCAAGTGTACTTTACTCTGAAAGAAAAGTAAGTTAAGCTGCATTTATTAGAATCCGTATTTCCAGTGTCTTCATCTTAAGATTGAATGAGTATAAGGATTTCTGTTGCTCTAAACTGGAGAAATGGGGCGAAGAGTATGGTTTGGTCATTGCAATGTGAGGTAAATGTAACTTTCAATCAATGTAAAATATACAAATACAATATTCTATAAAATGCCTTGTACCTTTATTTACTTGTTTGGCAATTTTATTCACAATCTAATAAAAGATTATTCGCCCTTTGCAGTGACCGGATGTGTAATATTGTTTGTGTTGGAATAGATATAACAATATGCGCAGTTTAGCAAAATATTTTTTAACATAACATATTCTTTAATATGTGCTATTTTAGGAATACACGTTTATTTGACACCGGGTCATACGACCTTATATCCTTGGATCACTTCTCTGTTTCACAATAGCAGCAATACTCCTCTCTTACTCAACCTGAGGTAGAACTTATTAGAAATGGGGACTCCTCTAATTAGTAAGAGTTGAAAACAGCTGATAAATGTTTCCAAAATAGTATAACATGTATATATAATGTAAAATATACTATGAAAATTTATAATAGGATAGTATGGGTTGGAGAAGGATGTCTCCGCAATTCGCTTACGACGAACCCTTTGTATCTATGCACCCAATGGAGGCCTTTCCGGGAGGAAGGAATGAGATGAGACAGACACTGGGCGGCCAGGATCCAGGGACGGTGAGGCAGCTCGAACGTACACCAGATTCCTAATATAGTTTCCAAATAGAGCACCCCAATGCCAGCGGAGTCCTCCTCGAGCTCTCTGAAGCGCCACTTCCACATCGCACGTCTGGGTATAAATCTTTCAAAGCGCAAGTCACCGCCACACGGCACAAGCCCACCTTACTCTTGTACTTCCGATCCCACAACAGACCAAAGGAATGAAAAGATATAAAATGGGAGAGCGGAAAATTCGTAGCGGTGTAAGTTTCATCCCAGAATTTAACTAAGCAACCAGGGAAAACCACAAAAATACTGAAGATATCGGTCCAAAGGTAAATGATAATACGTGGCCATCACTTTCTCACTAACGCTTCTTGTATTTGCCGTGGCCGGAGGCTGTTCGTTTGGGAAGCCAAAAGCTACGACTACCGCTTTATTATGGGGTAAAGTAAAATCAGATCTGGTCACCTGTTACGATTTCCTCCAACATTTCCTTACACTATTCCATTTCAATATGCTCTCACTTTCTACAAGGTTGAGGGCACTCATTCGTAGAGAAGACTATTTCCTTACTCTTAAATAATATGTAGAATGATGAAAATATTCAAGGGTAACAAAACCACCGCTTTATTGATATTGTGATTCTACTTCGGTGTTGATCTCATGATTAGTTAATTTATAAGAAAATTTTACTAATAACAAGTATTTGAAATTACATTAGAGAAAAATCATAAGTTATTTTGTAAGAAATATTCATTCTAAAATTAGGCCAGTGAACCTTAAAAACATTACTTGTATCCTTAAAATTCATTCCTATATCTTTAATACTTTCTGTGATGACAACTCAAGAAGTTAATGGATTTAACAATAAGGAAACATACTTTTAATCCTTCCTTAAGAGGTAACCAAAATAATTTAGCACTCAAGATTACTAGTGCATTACTGTTTGTTGATAATCTCAGCTCATTCTACCAGAACTTTTGGTATCGGTGGGCTGAAGCTAATAGCATGGAAAGTGAAAGAATTTATCGGGAATACTATCCATTACTTCTTTGAGCCCAAAGTTTATGCAGAAATATTCTCTAGTATTTGCAGTTAATATGACGTTTATGGTCTATCTTACTTAAAAATGGTGCAGTAATAACTAAATAAGAATTTCCGAACTTTAAGAAGAAATTTATCTATTAATTATGTAGCTATAGTCCTGTGTAAATACGTTCAAATGGATTGAGCACTAAGTACTGTTTTAAATGAACAGTAGCTGAATTCATAACACCATCAGCAAGTTCAGGCGCTAACTTCAGCTTAATAACAAGGGTTTCTTAACTTCTTAGTTACATGACTGCAGACATGAGTTCCGGATGGAAAAGTGTTACTTCTATGAACACTGCAGGGTTGTATTCACAGGAACCTTCTGTGGTATATTTTATTTAGGAGAAAATATGAAATGCGCAATTACCAAAATAAAATATTGAATCTACTTTTATTTGCGGACTCTTTCCTAAGAGCCATGATTTCGCCTCCCTGTTTTAGTTAAGTTTGTATAACACATTTATTTTCGAAAATTTGAACTTAAGCGTCAGTAAGTTGAAGATAGATAGAGCATAAACGCATTCTGAGTGACCGAGAGACTGAAGTGTTAAAAAGTACATGCATTTGTTTTCAAATGGCTCTCCATATAAATTTGTTGCACAGTATGCATATAAGTTATACATTTAATGCACTAGGGGAGTTTTAAAAGTTCAGAAGTAAAGAAACAAATATACTTATACTAAAACCCGCTGACTATGCTGTAAATTACAAAAGTATAGTGAACGTTTAATGGATTTTTGTACACTCCATTATCACTAATCTCCTTGGAATGTTGTGCCTATCCCTGTGATAGAACCTTTCTATAAAACCTTATCCAGATAATGCTACATTAAGGTGAATGTATTTTATTTGTGCTTTAGTCGTTTAAATATTGGCTTTTATCTAATGTATATCTTTTTAATAAGTTTATTATTTCCCAGCATTTTTGTTTTACAGTCACTGTTACAAGGAATAACAGAAAATAAGATATCTAGTGTTATTTCCTTTTGGACACCACAATATAGATAAACATAGAAGAACAAAATACAAGGAGAAATGGATACAAAAAGATAAAATAATATAAAAATGTATATACATAAGTTGAGCTAAGTATATATGATTTATTTATTAAACTTAATGAATAGTCAAAGAGGATTAACATATTGAACCAGAAATGTGGGAATTGGAAATTTATTTTGGATACGTAGATTATCTGAATCGTAAGCAAGACTGAAGAAAGTAGGCGCAGGGATATTTGGCAACTGATAGAAAAACGTTTTATAATATAATTCTAATTGGGGAAACACGTAAACTGCGATTAATGTGGAATTCTTTACATACATTGGGGCTTTGACTGCTTTACTTAGAATATTGTTTTGAAAAATGTGTACCTTTTCCAAATTAATTTGAAAAACTTTATTACAAATAGAACAATCATATGTTAGCAAAGGTCGAATACATAATGCATACATTAAAATCAAGGCAAACAGTAGAGTGTCTGTTCAATAGGCGGCAAAATTTAAAAAACAGGGAATTAGCTTGCTTTATTTTATCACTTATATGAGTTTTCCAATAAGTCTTTAATCCAGATAGAGGCCAAGATATTTAACAGTTATATTATCAGGAATCAAGTGAAGTAAAGTATTATTAAGTGATAGTTTTCGATATACTGAGCCATGCTTAAGAGTGAATAAATGAATGGAACATTTTAGAGGGTTTAATGTATTCGCCTGTCTTCATGTCATTTTAATAGTGTTTAATGCCCGTTTTTACTACTGAGGCATTATAGGCAGTGGATACTGATGATACATAAGATGAAATTATAAACTGGGAAAGGATTTTCTTAAGGAAAGAAGCATTCCAGGCCTATGTTTAGGTCTCCTCCCCAGCATTTGCCATTTATGAAGACTGAGGAATACGGAAAAAAAAACCTGTCATGGAGGACGGTCCTGGTGGGAATCGGACCCCAGACCTCCCACTGACGAGTTCGCGCCTAAACGATCTAGGCCACCCGTGGAGGTGTTCGGACCACGTGCTAATGTTACTGATATTCGTTTGTAAATAGTTAGTATCAGTATTAATATCTGTTATGAAAATAGCTCTGTGGTCTGCTATAAAGATATTTGAGCTCGAAGGCTAAGCGGAAAATCTGCAGTATAAAGAATGGAATATAAGGGGAAACCTTTTGAAGTTCCAGCAAGAATAACGTCTTAGATCAGAAGTGAATTTACCAATATGAGTTACAAGTTGTATGAGAGGGGAAATTTTTGAGAATTTGTATTAAATAAATCGTATAACCCCATTTCTAAAAGTATATACATCACTCCAGAGGGCCAAACTCTATCAAAAGCAACTTGTATATCTAGAAAGACAGCTATTCCTTATTTTGGAAAACTTGATAGATTATAATATGTTAACCTTAGTAGTTGATGAGTGGTTGTGTACTGAGCTTTAAAACCAAACTGATGTTGAGGAATAAAATTTGGTGAATTAATATGAGCTTCTTAATATTAATTTCTCAAATATTTCACCTAAAATTGGTAGAAGATATTGGTCTATAGCTATTAGAATGTTAAGGATTTTTTTTAGGGTTTCAATACCCGAATAATCACTGAATGTTTCCAGATAGCAGGAAAGTAATGTTAATTTAATGCTGTATTATAAATATTAGTTAGAAAGGCTATTCCTCGATGAATTGAGTGTTTAAGAACTATTGTGGGTATAAGATCATGTCACGGGAATTTAGATGTTTTGGACATTTCAAATAGAAATTAATGCAGAAGGAGATATGAATTTCAAAGGCTTAGTGACAGCATAAATTTCGAAATTAAGAAGCGTTCTATTTTAGATTCATGTTCTTGGTTGATGCATACATTTGGCTCAAAAGTAGAAGCATTACGTTTATCTTTAGGTATACTCACTTTCTATTTAAACTTTATAATGGGGGAATAGTGTTAGATTACAGAAGAAGGACCTTAGTAGTCCGCTATAATAAGCTGTTTTGATGGTAAAGGTTTTCTAGATATACTTTAAACGAGCTACATATAAAGTCATGTAATAAGGTCCTCATGATTTGGCCTATTTAATTTAAGATTGTTTTCAGCTTTTGGAAAACAAGATTCTTGCCACTGTCAATGGAGAGATTTATTTTTAATATTAATTTCTGTATATTTTTTGGAATTATAGGATTAAAACATTTGTCATTAGTAACAGGGAAAGTTGATGATATGGCATAACTTTTAATAACATTTCTTAATGTTAAAATTACATTATCCATGTCTTGATTAACAAGTAATTGATTAATTTTAGGTATGTTAGAATTCATTATTTATTAAAATAACGGCTAACGAATATTAGTTGCAAGTTTTGGTTTAGAAGGGGGTAATATTTATACTTTTTGAAAAGTTATAATTAGTGCATTATGGTCACACTCTAAATATACAACTGTATTAGTATAAATACTTATATTAATATTTCAGAGATATTAATATTTGATATGTCAGGTACATAATTTGTATTGGTAGGAAAATAGAGGAAAATAGAGTGTGTTTTTTTAATTGAAGTGAGCAAAGAATTCCGTACAGTCTGACACTTGAAGGATTTTGAACTCTACAACCCTAGGAAGGGCATGTAGAGTTGATATCTCCCATAAGTGAAGTATGGTAAGGAAAATAAAATAATAACTGAATTAGACAAATTTCCAATGTAAAATTACGGGGTTTATAAGCTGTAATAAGTACACCGTGAGAGTATTTAAAACAATAGGAGTGGTTGATATTTATTAGTGTTTGGAAGTTTAAAAGGATAATGATGAATCCTACCAAGTTCTTTTTGTAGGTTGTACGCTATAGAACTTCCTTGTTAATGTTCTTGTAAAGCTATTTGAAAGCGTTTATACTGCTTAACTTTCAAGTGCAGTTTATAAATTTAGCAAACTTTGTTAATATGTGAAATGTATACAGTGAAAATATTTTATACATACACGTTTTTACTCTACGGAGTATAATAAGTCCCATTGGTATCCTCCTTCCCTTCCTGCACAGTTGTACACCAATCCCAACTTGCAATCGTGCAGAGAGGAAGTCCCATCGACAAACTTTTTCAGTAAGTCAGTTTTTTGTTTTAGAATTTTTGCAAAGAGCTTGTACTGGTATTATAATAACATTAATAGATAGGCTAATATAGTATATGATTTAATTTACCATATTATGTGCTAACCATTTAATTAGTTTAAAGTTATTAAACTTCGAAAACAGGAACTTATTTTATATAATGATTTTATCTGCTTTCTTGTGTATTGATTTCAGTTCCTAAGGAAGCCTCCTTATTTAAAAATATATGACACTTTGTGTACTTTATTATATTGCAGATGTCGGTCCTGGTGGTGTAGTAGTACCCATACTTGCCTTCTAAACCCGAGATAGCGAGTTCAAACCCGGCCAGGATCGATGGATTTTTTCTGGTGTAAAAATCCTAAGTATGGCTTCCTTCAGAAGGAAAGTAAAGCCGTGGGTCCCGTGTCGTATATTTACGACACGATAAAGAACCTCAAGTTTGAAAGAAGAGGCCTCTGAGCAAAATTTGTCGGCCGTTTCACTCCCTGATTTAAATGGGACCCTGATGACCTGAGATGTTACAGAGCGTCCGTAATTATAAACAAAATAAACCAAATATATTAAAGATGCACTTTGTACCTAACTCTGGAGTTACACATTAAGATTTCAGAGTGTTGAGATTCTACAGTTAAGGTTGAAATATGCACTAAAGTGACGAAAGAGACAATAGTGTAAATTTAATTCCAAGAGCGATTAATACTGTACCTGCTATTCGACGCATCTGTTGAAACAGGCTTACTCTTTTACTTCTTAATTAAAAGTCTCCTTTCGCCACTGAGTGGACCTTCTATCAACTGAGATTGGTTCGCAAAACGACGCCACCTCCTTAACATACTAAGATTCTGACTTCGCAAGCACCCTACATTGTTTTTCCTATCTAACTGTTAAGTCCAAGTAGAAAGGTATATCCACAACATCACCAGGCTGACTTACATTCAATTTTAATTGTATTCTTATCAACATAGCACATTCCAAAGCACAGTTTTACTAGACTTAGGATGTACTAATTTTTCATAGGCTTTAATTTAATGTAAGATTTAATGATAATGCTGCAATAGGTGTCACTAAATGTTAAATGAGAAAAGGTGAAGTATGAAAATAGAGGGCGTTATAGGGTAAAAATGATGTGAAGCGCAACATAAATATTCGTTAGTGAAATTTTGTTTCAAATTTCACTCATAATGAGGAAAATCCTGTCTCTCTCTTGAAAGGGTTTCCTTGGACAACTTTATATCCGGAATGAATTGCATTTAGCCACAACAAAATTTCCGTAACTCTTATCATATTTGCGTGTATCATATATTTGAAAATGGACTTCTCTACAGGGGGGAAGAAGAGGCAGGATTTAGTTACTTTTATCTACCGGAACATTATTTAAGCATCAAAGAACATTTCGGAAAAAGCAGTGGCTGCGCGAGCTCACGAAATAAAAAACAACATTATAACGAATAATATTGAACCACCCTCTTTCCGCGAAGGTTCCATGCTTACGAAAATTAATTTGTTAGCGTAACAATACTAAGATACAGAATGAAACTAACTTGTGATGAAGTTGCGTAATTACAGTCCCGAAACAAAAGACTCTTTCTCTTACAATTTATGTGTGAGTTGCGGCTGGCAAAACCTAATTTCAAATCTTTATTAAAACAGAATTGGAATGGTAAATCAGTTACGATAGCAGTGAAGAGAGCGTCCGCGATGCTAGCGGCAAAAACTCAATATGGCTTGGTTGCTATAGCAGTCTCTACTGCAAAATCAAATGAAATAACAAACCTGAATTTCCTTCCTTTACCACCGTGTGGTAGTTGGGTCACGGAACCGAAACGTACTATTTCTAAAATACTATTAATCATTGCTTATAGTTTCGCTTATTCGTTTCAAAGAGAACTGTAAATTTGTTACCAATTTTAATTTCTAAACATTGTATTCAGCTGCAATGGAAGTTACTAATCACATATTTTTACCTTTCTTATTTCTTTGGAGAAGTCTGAGTTACTAATATGTTCGCAGTTAGGAAACGATCTCTCCTTTACAATAACGTTTAATCTGAAACTAGATAATCTCTATTATTTGACCAATGAAAATAAAAGTCATAATTTTTACAGTAATATATTTTTTTCAAAATTTCTAAAATATACATTTAGAAGTACTTTTTTCATTTAGCACTGTATAAGTGCCACTCCATTCTCATCCTCCAGGATGATGATTTTTATATTTTGTAAGTGCTTAAAGTTCAATTTAATATCCTTCTCCTAAACTTTCAACTAAATTATTAACAATACAAATAACTCGGATTGAAAAGGTTGCTATTCAGATTGAGAGGGAAATACCCAAACCAAAAAAACAGCTTCCTATCGAAAACCGAACTACAACCCCATTAACATGCACAGCGCCACGGGTGGCCGAGGTCGTTAAGGCGCGGCTCGTGAGCGGGAGGTCAGGGATTCGAATCCCACCAGGACAGTCCTCTCTGACTGATATTTTTTCCAGGTTTTCCTCAGTCCTCATAAATGGCAAATGCAGGGGAGGTACCCTAAACTTAGGCCTGGAACGATTCCTTCCTTAAAAATAAATCCTTTCCCAATATATCATTTCATTTCATGTATCATCAGTGTCCATCGCCTGTGGTGCCTCTGTAGCAAAAACGGGCGTTAAAGACCATTAATTCATTAACTGGCATATAAAAATATTTCCTTTTAGCACTGTAACATTATTCTTTGCTAGTTTGAAGCCACATTTCTGTATTTGACAATAAATAATTAACAGTAATATTTACTTTTTAATTTATGCAAGTGGCAGATAAAACGCCAAAATAAGTTAGATTTATTAGCATAATGATAATAAACTAATATAATGCAATCTACTAAGCCTATACTTCTGGCAGTCACTCCGTGAAAACTAACACACCCAAGACATACAATTATTTTTCCTCATTTCTGTTTTTTTTTTTTTAATTTGGTGCACATGTTCTGATTGTTGTTACGTAATACCACCTCAATTAATTTGGATTTCCTGTTTATAGTATGCATGATACAGGGCGTAAAATTGAGAATTCTTAGTGAAAAATTTGCGTAGTAATTACAGTATTTTTAAGTATTTCTTTTTATATTTAATCTACACGAATTGTATATATGGACACTTTAATAACCACATATCTGCACTTTCATTTGATTGCGAAGAAAAAGTCTGCGAAATTTCAGTACCGTGGTATTTGTTTGTATATCATGCATTTCCAACCTCATTTTCCAAAAATGTGTCTTTAATTTTGTTAAAATGTGTTGTAAATGTTTCTTTCACACACTTCTATTAACACACCAAAGCTTGAAGCAGTACAGACGGCTCCATCCTCTTATTGTTATTAACCTTGCAATTAATGGCATTATTTATATAACAATTATTATTGCTATCACTTTAATAATAATAATATATTATTATTATTATTATTATTGGTGAAATACATATCATAATAAATGTATACATGTTATATACAAAATCCTTGCAACTTTGGAAAAGTGCCTGTTGCCGTTTGCCGATAATAAAACATCTGGACAATAGCAAGGCTGGTAAAAGAAAGGTTTCCGTTGTAGAACTGATGTCGCAGTGCTTTTGTTGGACATTTTAAAATATATTTTATCAAATAAGGCGTTACTGTTTTCCAGAAGTTATGTATGTGTGTGGGAGTTAAAACGAAGGCAAACATAACTATAGCTAGTAAGAAAGCTGGATTCAAAGTTAAAAATTTAGACGCGACGTTTTCGCAAGGTTAGGGGAACTTAAGCGTCCCAACGATACAGATTCAAGCTCTATATATACAGGCAGTATTGAGCCCCGAGCTTCATTTCTCATTCTTGATTCTCTGTCGATTCTAGTCTATTCCGTTCTACTCTCTATTCTCGCTTGGAAGTTGGCACCCAGTGTGTTCACTCATCACAGTCAGGCAAGACTCTGTTTATCCTGCGAAGTCGGCACGCTGCATCACTCAATTTATCTATTTTGTTCAGTGCAATTCATAATTGTATATTCATCATTTTGGTCTACGAGCATTCATCACTCATGCGACAAAAGGCACAGCACTTTGGCAACTATTCAATAAATCATAATCTCAACTTACCCCGCGACGCGTATTTATTTGCATCAGCAACATCTCTTCCTGATCCACTGACCCAGTGTTAATGAAACACCCAAACTACCCTGATATATTTAATACTACTAAATGGGATAGGGGTGATAAAGGAACTTGAGCAGCCGAGGCAACATACCACTACGAGAATCTACGCTGCAAGGCCACCTACTGCTGGCCCAACTATCACCCACCCAGCACATAAACCTTCGCCTGCTTGGGACAATTATCAAAACCACGCACCCATCTTTAAAGTCACTCCATACTTGGCTCACCAAATTGGGACTATTAAGTAACTTCGCCCCCACACCCCATTGCAGCTCCATATCTGGCCCTCAACGTGGGGCTGCTGGTTTTGACGTCGCAATACCACGTCACCAACCGTAATACCAGTTCCAAACTTAACATGGAGCCACCAGTAATTTTATTATAAGTGTAGAAATGCTTCAGGTTCATAAATTACTACACTGTGCCTTCATAAAATCTTTAATGTACTAATATTATGTGTTTTTGTATAATCCTCATGCACATTTCAATTTATAAATAACGGAAAACAATGTAGACTAATATAAAACTGGGAATGCAAAGAGGAAAGGATGAAACTGTAGCTTCAAAAGAAAATATGTGCTTATTGAATAAAACCTTCCCAAATTCCACTTTGGGTAGTAACAAAAATTTCCTGATCATCAACTGCTACGAAATTTAATAGTCGAGGCGAGAAATGTTGTTCTCAGACTTCAATAGCATGTCATATGTACAATATTTTAAGTTTTATATAGATATTGTACCTTTGCCCTTAGATTTTTCTGACTTGTCCTTGATACTTCGTGCCTGTTTCTGTGAAGACATGAGAGAATATTCTTAAGGAATTCTATTGTATCTAATCGTCTTGTAGCTCATACCCACAATCTTTAACATGAGCCAGCAACTCTATTGCATTAAAGAATGTAAAAAAATAAAATTAGTGGGTAAGAGAACCATATAATCAGGAAATTCAGCATCTGCATCATTGGGGTAACAGGTTTTCCGAAGTATTCATCATATTTAGCATTGCTAAGTTTATCAGAAAGTCAAAGTGAGTGTTCAGATAGCCAAAGTGAATAGGCTTGCCATGAAGGCTCTCTGAATGTATTCTCAACATTTGTTACTTGTTCGTCAAATTCAGGAATGCTCAGGCCTCTGGAGAGTCCATAATTTTCTAAATAATTTAGTATAGCAATCATACTGTTAGAACGACATCAAATCTAATACAAGCACAAACATATATTAATATGTACTACATATTCTTACTCCTAGCCTGTTCATATGAATGTATTAAGTTTCAAATGAGTATAGGCGCAATATATGTAGTGTACAGTAATGTATATTTTTATTTCATAGTACAGTGGGACACAAAATTGCTTGACATATGGGAAAGTTACCCGTTTAAAAATCATAAATATGCATATAATATATGAGATATTTCCATTTTGAAAATAACGTGTAATCATATTTTTACTGCATTAAACAAAATGCAACTATATTACATTATTTATTTCATAAAATATAAGAAAACCAGGCAGGCTTAAATACGATTCCATGTAAAACTGTTTTGTACTCTATCGCAAATTTTCAAAATGTATTCCATTTATTTTAAAACTGTGTTTCACTGGATATTCACATACTTATTGTACTTGTAAAAGGGCTGCTGGTAGGATATGCTGAATAACATGGATGATCCCATGTTTTAATTAATTTGGGGATTCTTTCTCTATTTGTAAAATGTGATGTTTAACATAACTTCATAGAAAAAAATCAAGAGGAGAGAGATCTGGTGATCGTGGAAGCCATAGATGACATACAACCTCTACTAATCCATTGCACACCTAATATCCTATTTAATTTCCGGCTAACTGAATAAGAATAATATCTTGTGACTATGTTGCTGAAGCCACATTCTTAACCGTTTATTCTGTGGCATCTCATCTAGTAATTCCATTACAAGGCTGCCCAACAATTCACCGTAAGTGTTATGATTTACATTGCTTTAAAAATTAACCTCACAACCATGTAACCCAATATGCCACACCACATCATAACTTTTGCAGTACCAGGGTTGTTAGTTTTACGCATCCACCTTGGGGTTTCTGTGGACCAATATCATGCATTTTGAATATGAGCACGCCCATCCAGGAAAAACAGTCATTTCTCACCAAAGAAAACTTCCTGAAGGAATGATTGGTTATTTGGCAACCACTGTATGATCTAGTTGCAATATGCTGCCCCTTTTTATACCGATTAGTGTGATGGTTTACGGATATCAGAATGGCAATGATGAAATTCTTCTGCAATTTCCCTTCTTGATCTGTGATTTCCCCACAAAACAATATTAACTGAACTTACTATTCAAGAGTCAACATGATAAATTCCAATATCATTCAATAGCTTCTCTCAACAATGACGGTAACAAAACATAGTTTAATAGTAGCTCTTTTGTTTTCATGGCCTACCTCATTACTTACATTTAAAAAAATAAACATTGGAACATTTCCAAGAGAAGAGCAAATAGTTTTTACCTTAAAGCTTGTTTAAAACCATCTTTTTTTTCTTGGAGTACTAAAATTTAATGAAATAAATAACCAAGTAATGCAATAATGTTGCGTTGTGTTTAGTACAGTAATAAGTAATTATTAGCAGCTATTATATTAAGACTATATTTATGATTTTCATAGTGGAGTACTTTTCCCAAGTAAATTTGGTGTCACATGGTTCAATGAATGAATGAATGAAGGAAGGAATGAATGAATGAATAGTGATTAACGCCCGTTTTTGCTACAGAGGCACCACAGGCGATGGATATTGATACATGCGCTGAAATGATATATTGGGAAAGGATTTATTTTTCAGGAAGGAATCGTTCCAGACCTAAATTTAAGGTACCTCCCCGGCATTTGCCATTTATGAGGACTGAGGAAAACCTGGAAAAAACCTCAGTCAGGGAGGACGGTCCTGGCGGTATTCGAACCCAGACCTCCAGCTCACGAGTCCGTACCTTAACGACCTCGGCCACTCGTGGCGATACATGGTTCAAGAAAAAGGATAATGTTAGAATATATTAAATCAATGAGAGCGCATTTCCATCTTTCATCTGCAACAACACTAAAATAAAGCCATGTCACAAAAACTTATCAAGTGTGGAAGCGTTGTAGAAAACTATTTTCCAAAGCACACTAAACATAACTTGGAAACAAGCTATACGAAAATTTATAACCCATATTCACAAGACCACATAGAGTTATAGGATTAAAGAGCCTTATAGCGCAAATTTAAAATAGTATATATTGAAAAAAAATACTATTGTTCACTGTATTCCAGATTAGTTAATGTTGTATGTGTTATATTTTTAAAACAAACAGTACTAAAACTGATGGTATTATGTAAAATCATAAAAAATAACCTCTCCTCTAATAGTTGATGTCCCATCATAAATGTTTATGTGTGAGAAGAGGAATATATTGTCAATAATTCCACCAAATGCAGGAAAATCAAAGAGGCCATTTTAGAAGAAAAAATAAATATATATTTTGTTTTCATTATCTTTTACTGTTATGCAGTTGATATTGTTAAGTAACTTTCATATGAATTTATATTTGTACCTTTCAATATTAGATAAATAATTCTGTTATGTTGTATACTTCAGGATAAATAACATTAAACGTTAAATTATGCAGTTTTATACCATTCGAGAGGAATTTCAGACACAACCTATATTTTCCTATTCACTCATTCAAACTTGCAATAATGTCTTTTGTCTCTCGGTGAACAGTTACACACAAATCTGGGACGAGAAGATTTCATGAATATGAGGTATTTTGAGTACGTATTATTCCTACAATTTTAGAATAAACTTCTTTTAGGTACTTCTTTATTTTCCACATTTCAGTAAATTTAACATTCCTTTTATTCTGCCAAATATCATAACAAAATGAAAAATGGCCTTGATAACCCTTCATGCAATGAGACCAATATGAAATTACTGATTTGCAGTGCGATGATATACTTGATTTTTAGAGAACGCTCTAAGTTAACATCACTCACATTTTATGCAAAAGTACGTTAATTCCTTAACGATAATCTTCAATTTCAGTCAAATCCATAAATAGTAATGGTCAGTGATAGAAGGGGAATTTTCCTAGAACTTTTACAATTTTTACAAAATATTATAGCTGAGAAGTTGTAAATGCAGGTAACCATTCAAGCAAATTTCACTGATGTAGGATTAAATAGTGCATATAGAAGCGAACGAGATTTTGTTGAGTCTGAGTTGTACCTCGGATATTTAATCGCTTCTTTGATACTCTCAAGTGCTCAGGCCATAAAGTCACAAAATTAGAGAAAATTGTGAAATGATGTTTATGGATGAAATATTTTATATTCCTTCGAATGATTGCAAAGAGTAATGAGAACTATCTAGGAAGAACGTACAGCCACAATGTTTCATAAGAAAACGGATTTATCTGGCAAAGAAACCACCAACCACAGTCAGTTTGTAACATATGGACAACATATGAATGGGTGCAGTTTCCATGAATCCGTTTGTTAATCTTGTTCCTGGAAAATTTAGCCACATCAAGCACATTTTGAAATTTTTGCATCCTGGAACAAAAAGTACGTGCTAGATGGTTGATTGGCGTCATTTTTACCTTTGAAATTATTGGGCGTCTAGGGTAAGAATAAGAACAAACGGATTACCTTCTCAAAGGAAGGGGTGCGGAGCTAAGACCGCCACTTCCGGTTAATACTCTGTTTAAAAACGAGTGATAAGGGCAACTCTAGAGAGAGACGCTAGAAAAGCTACGCATCTCACTGAACCGAGAGAATAGGGACGAGGTCAAGGACTTATCGTCCCTGCCTGGGACCCAATCAAGCCGCTGAAACGCCACCAACGTCCTTCACCAATTGTTTAGTCAATTTCCCTAAGATAAGGGAAGAGCCATTATTATTACTAATCCAATGCCACTCAGTATTAAAGATCATGTTAATAAATAATACTGGCATCATGGGAAGGAACTTTCTTATATAAAAATCCTTTGGTGCTACTTCCCCGTTGTTCAATGCAAGACTCGGTATTGAGTATGTCTCAGGCTAGGCCTGCCGAGATTGGTCGTGGTAATTTTGCTATGGATACTAAAATTATGCTTATTGTAAAAGGAATTATGTGTTTGTTTGGTGTATGGAATACTAAGATGATTCAGATAGTTATTAAAATATTTAACTGAATAAAAATAAATAGTTAAAACAGCCAATCTAGCAAGTAATTCAAACACTTAATATTGAAGTCTCTTAAGACTCAAGTTCGTTCTTAATATTTTTAATTCACATTCCTGGTCTCTCGGCAACAATTGGAAAAAGTGCAAATGTAACATAATTCGCAAATGATAAACATTTTTGTAGACAGTAAAATATAACGGAACTGTTAAATAGTTTAAAGATATTAAATATAGTGCAATAAAATGAACAAATTATTTGATAATTGAAATAAAAACGCTTATAATTGAATGCACAAATTATAGGTCACCATTTGCCAAAATCTATAATGGTACTAAAGATGAGTCCATATTACATTTTAATGCCTTGAATTCTTGTAATTTTATTACTATATTTATTTTAGGCATTACACAATCATTGTGTTCATTATTTTGTCGATAAACTGTGCGTTTTAACAGAAGCTGACAAATTGACCGCATCGGTCGTTTTAAGTACATAAGTAGCTCCGATGGCTCTAGTGTCAAAGGTGGCACTGTCCCACCTCCATTTCCCCTCTCATTAGAGCCTGTACAATTATATCCTTTGGCAATCCAGTACAGTTTAAGAACTGTTTCAATGACAGTCGTCATTCTTTCATACGAAACAAAAATGACTTAGGGAGCTGTGCCAGTTGTTTAGATACACAGTCCTTCCCTAGTCAAGCATAAATTCCATGAGGTGCAAGACTATGGAGCCAGATAAATGCAGGCCTTGTGTTATCAGTCCCTTTGCCAATGGTAAATTGGCTATTGCACACGTTCAATTCACAAATATCAAAAGTTTTATCCCAAATATGGCCCTTTTAGTTTTGATAAACTTTTTTAAACTTTCATCAACTGTGACCTTTTCACCAGAATGTAATTTTCTTTGATATTTTAAATAAGGTAATCAAAAATAGGTCTAATTATGTGTTATTTATCACTTACGTTTCCTGTGCTTGTGAAATGAAGAACCCACAATATAGACCAAAACCTGTTGTTTTAATCTATTTTCCAAAAAATAGAGTTGATAGCATGTATTCTATAGACCAGCACATGTCTAATGTGGGTTTTCGAATAACACTCATGGAAATGATTATGCCAGTGATCTGTAAATATCATTCTATTTTACATCTTGTCCTACTTTTAAGTCCTAATTTGCCTTTTGAGGTCAAATCTACGTACACTTTACGCTCATATACATTTGTTTCAGTAACTATGAGAGCCGTTAAATCTGCAGTACAAAGCTTGGTAAAAAAAATCAATTGGTAGGTTGCCACATGTGAGCTGGGTATGAGGCTGTACACCACAGGTTGTACTCCTGAAAGCGTGTCATTTTGTGCCACAATGGATTTCGGAACTCTCTCTCTCTCTCTGTTTTACACCTGCAGGAAAAAATTCATTCTTAACTTCAATTCTTCATTGATTTAACATTTACAACGCCAGCCTTAAAATCCGAAAACTTTCCGTCAATTTCCAAATCATTGGCACACATCAAAAGTTCTGCAATGTTCTCTGAAGTTATTTCAGAAGCTCCAACACTTCCTAAACGAGGTAAAACTACACCGTTAGTTGAAGCCATCATTCGAACTGGGAATAATAAGTTTGTAACTTTGTAATTCCTTCCAAAGTGAATTTTGCTTCCATAGTATTTAGCTGAAACAAGCATATTCTCAAATAAACAAACCTAAACATGTGGTGCCTAAAACAAGTTCTATTACAAAGTTGCATTTTTATTTAACTCAGCAGCCGAAAATGTTGTAGCTGACCTAAACATAACAAGTTAAGCTTATTGTGTCATGCAAACGCAATCATCGTCTAAAGCCATGCACATGCAGGTATACCAAAAACGTACTCTCTTGGCACGATAAGAATGTATGTGTGAGCTGGTTTGTGTAACGTCAAAAACTTCTCCCCTTACAAGATATATTACATGCTGTGTGTTGGTTTAGCTACATACGAGAACTTGAAAAGGAGAACTGAGTTACTACTGCGATTGTTTGCTTGCAATACAAAACAAAAGTGTTTAATCATGGTAACGTTCAGAGAAAAGAGTAGAGAGCTCTTTTAGCTACGTAAATCGGAATCAGAAACTCGTAAAATACACTGCAAAATTGAAAGTTTTTATACATTTTGTAAATAAATAGTGTTACTTCTTGTAGTTTGTTCATACTGCATTTAATGTCCTTTAATTCAGTTTTGTTTCATTAAAATGTGATAAAAGAAAGCAAAATATAAAGGTTTATTCTGCACAGCAGAAATTTAAATTCCGGGTAGATTTATTACCTAAGATCTGTCTATTGGACATACGGGATAAGCCAGTACGGGGTTTAAATGGCCATCGGGCAACGAGCAAGGAGACAATTTTTGATCACCATATTCATTCAATGGTGCAGACATCTTCATGAGAGGGATACCTCAAGATGAAAACGACACCGTTGCAACCACTGAGAGAGTCTAAGAATAATGTCAGGAGTGTGAGACCAAAGTCAAATCTTCTCTAATCGGCCAATTACGAGACTTGAACATTAAATCGAGTCACTGTGTTTCTTTTTTAAAAATATCTCTTAAGGAACGGCAAGAAAATTGACATGATACCTTACAAATCAGCATTCAGAAGCGCACATTGCTGGGGATATTCGGGTTATATTAATACCAAAAACCGTCCTAGCCCCGTTAGATAAGGATTCATATTATCTATATTATGTCAATTCCTTCTAGCACTAGAAAACAATGCAACTACTGGATAATGGATTTTCCTCGCTTGGAGAGTAACAATATGGAAATGACATCACATATTTACTGTCAGTAAAATCATGTGCTGTTACCTCATACTTACGTATTTTCCCAAACGAAAAAAATTAAGTTATTTTTTCTACGCATAATCAATTCTAGGATTTTGTTGATACATTGAAGATCTTCTGCAGTGTTTTTAAGTCGGACGAAGTTGGTGACTATAAGCCCATGCAAATTTTGACATTATCTACAATTTTCTCAGTGCCTTAATGCTCTCATTTTCTCTCTATGTTATTGCAAATAGCACCTAAGTTCCATTGTTTAGAATTTACATCACAGAACGTATATTTTCCCGAGAAAGCGCGCCATCTTATTTCAACATAATCATAAAAATATTAGCCAAGTATACAATTTTCGTTCAATGTGTATACTTTTTTTCATTATAAATTATAATGTTGTGTATTTATGATTTTTCACGCAGCATAAATAAAATCTGATATTACAAATTAGTCCATTTGTAATTGAACACTGTCACTAGTATTTTAAAGCAATTTATAGTGCATTTAAAGATCACGAATCTAAAGCCATGCAAATTGATTGTTCTAAAGTGCTTATGAATTACCGTTCTACCGCTATATGAACTTTTGTCTTTTTCAATACGAATTCTAGCAATTCACATCAGCTAAAATAAAATATCTCACTGTCCATAACGCTTACACGGTAACTTACGGGATAATAAATAATTCACATAGTCATCAGATTTTACTTTCTAAAATGTAACACATTTTAGGCCTAATTGATTGTGAGAAAATTTATAAATGGCATAACTTAAAATGTCTTTCGTACATAATTATATGCTCTAACATTAACGAAGTTGTTGCCAATTATCCACTAATATTCCATGATTAAAAATTAATAATAATACATTTCGTTCTACTAAGAAGGTCGCAACTTGCCACCAGTTCCATATTAGGTACTTCAAATAGCAATGCGCGTTTATTATATTAAGTCCATTGATGAATAAACGATTTAAAATCAATTGTGAAAAAGACTATGAGGATCGCTGATCATTTTCATTAACGAAAAATCATTTGTTTCTTTTTATAACTGCAGTAAAAAATAGTGACTTCATTCCAAGCCTAATTTAGGAGGAAGTCACTCTTGGGCTTTGGCAAGTTTTCCTTGACACTATGCTAAGCATGCAAAATAGAAATACTAGAGATGGTGCGTAAAAGGGCTACGAACTTAGAACTATGGGAAGGTCAAAGGGCGCGTATGATACGAGTGTATAGAAGAGTTGAGAGATAGTGAGAGAGAGAGAGAGGTGGGAGGAGAGAGTGAGAGATAGAAGGAAATGGTGCCAGTGAAATTCTAATAGAATTTGAGTTAGGCCCCACCACCTGAAGGAGAAGATGGGGTTAGAGAGTCCAGTCGTGTTCAAGTTGATACAACTCGACAGACTAACAGTAACAACATTACCGTTGCTCACTCGTAGTACACCGAATTACAATCTAACACAATTTACACTCGCATTATGAGTTGCTTTTAATCGAGTCAGTGTGGTCTTAACCCGATTATCAAACCATCCTCACCCCTTCCCCGTGAACCTCCCTCAGGGGCTAGTGGAGAGCACAAGGAGAGGCCTCGCCTAAATTCAACTAGAAATCCGACCTGGTAGGCCTCGAAGTCCCACCCTCATCTCCCCTCTCTCACTGCCGTTCCTCCTGAGGGTAGCTTCCACCATCTCTGCGGGTAAGACGGTGAACCGTTGTGCCGAGTTACTGCTTGGCTTATCTGTCGATAGCTATACATCAATATTGTGTTCATGTTTCTAAAGCAATTAGTTTTACTGTTTATTGTGAAAAGTAACATCACCTGAATGCAAAGTCAGCCAAATACTGCACTAAAGCCACTACCCTTGCTTTTATGTAATTGAAAGGAAAAGTCAGCAGGTCTCAAAGGATATGTAAAATATATTTTTTTTCCAAATATCCATCTTTAAAATCAATGCATGCAAGTCAACAGTACTCATAAGCCATTTTTCGGCAAAGGTTTCCAAAAGGCCCGGAAAGTAGTAGACAATTTCTACTGATGAACCGATAAAATGTCTGTGTACCAAGGACCTTGCTATCAAAGCAATAGGAAGACTGAAATATTTATAAAAGGTATAAGTTTTATAGGGTATATAGACATTACCCTAACTTTTTTCTAACGAGTGAAATATATATGGAAGGCCTATTTTCTTATTTTGGTAAATGGCAACTTTTTTTTCTTTGACAAAGTTGATATAATCTGATCTTCCCCTTCTCTAGTTGATCTAGACATATAATATTATTTTGTCGTTAAAAAATTAATTCAAAAATGCTCCTTTATAGCATTTCAGATAAAAAAAACTGCTTTGCTTTTCTAGGAGCTTTGCAGACTTCGTCAATTTGGCAATGGCTCGTTGGGTGCACTGTATTATAATTATTCTTAAGAATGGTTTCCATGCAAAAGTATGTTTTATAGAAGCATGCTACATTGTCTAGCCTTAGTATGTATATTAGCAATCACGACTTTTTGATTCCAAATGTGCGCAATTATTAAGCAGGTTGGCATATTTTTGACTCTTTGGAGAGTAAAATCATGCATAACGCATGTTTTAAGCTTTTAAAATTTATCAATAAGTATAATCTTGCTTTCTATTTTAACTTCATTGCGCTTTTGATGATTGCTACTTTTAGTATTATATTGATTTTATCATTATTTTTTAGATATTTGCATAGTTTGGACTGACAGCCCCGATTACTTACGCAACAACAATTGTTTAAATGTTACTTCTCATGCATTTACACTGAAATGTTTAGCAGTAAAAAGGGCAAACGTGAATTATATTAAAACAGTATATGTGTTGTGTTAGTATAGTTCCGATTTAAGGTGCAAAAGTACACTTATAGAATAATGTTTTAAGGTTTATTTATTAGTCAGATCAAGAAATAGTATATTGTAATTGTTGTGATAAAGATGTAAGGTTTTCTTATGCAATGCCACAAATTAAACACATAATAAAGCATTTGCATACTATTAAAACGAAACCCAATTTTTAGATTATATCTAAAAATTCCTTAGAATTTACATTATCAGATTGAATGTTCTAAACTTTTTCAAATAGAACAGCAGGAAACTTCAATATCGCAGATTACAAAAGCACAGAAAAGAAAGTGGCTATATCTTCAATTTAAAGTTTCACTCTCGCACTCAAAACAGGCTTTAAATTAATTTTTCATCGTTTTATGTAACGCTTTGTAGGAATAAATCCATCTCTGGGAGATGGTCCTGGTGGTGTAGTGGTAACCATACTTGCCTCCTCAACCCAAGATCCCGGTTTCAATCCCGACCTGGGTTGATGAATTTTTCGGGCGCAAAAATCCTAAGTATTGCTTCCTTCGGAAGGAAAGTAAAGTCGAGGGCTACGTATCGCAGATTTACGCCACAAAAAAGAACCTCAAGAATGAAAAACAGCCTCAGACCAAACTTTATAGGCCGTTTTACGCCCTGAATTGAATGGGACGCTGAAGACCTGAGATGGTAAAAACCGTCCGTAAATAAACCAAATCAGCAGCTCGGGAAAAATGAAGTAAGTCAGGACTAAAATGATTTTTGGAGAAATACACGAAAAATTATGTCCCAATTCTTTCGGTCTTGCAGAAACTAAGAAATATGACACATTTATAAAAATCATTTGCCCTGATTTCTGTAATTATTTTAAACCACAATAAAATAACTTTATTCTATAAAATTGTAAAAATATAAACTATTAATTACTTGAATACTATATTTTACTTCGCAAAAAGAGTTTGGACCATTAGCGATGGTTTGATTCAATTAAATATATGGGCTATAGTTGACGAACTCTACTGATTCTATATGTTGTTGAAAATTTAGCTAAGGATTTGGTGCGCAATAATTTTTTCTAAAGCAAATTTCTGCCATGTTTCAAGCTTTTATATGAAAGGTTGTGTAATAAAAACTACTAAAGTTATAATTACATTAATAATTAATAATGAAACATAAATGTGTGTATTACGGATATTAATTCTATAACATTACTTATTATAGTGTAGTATTTTATGGGGAAATATATTACAAAATTTAAGGTTCTATTTGTGCTAAGCACAACTGCCTCATGCAATTCTAAAGGCCGGGAATGCAATAATATATTCTATTCTTATTTAAACAGATTTGCTTGCTTTGCTCATGATCTCCAACACATTTCTGGAAAAAATACGTTTTAAGTATGAAACTAAATATCTTACTATCTTGAACAAAGAAGGAAGTTGATAATAAAGTTATATAGGCTTAAGCGTTTATAGGATTGAAAAGGACAAAGACATTATTTTAACATATTATTTTGATAGATTCACATTGCCTTATTTATTTTATATTAAAATATATGTTAAACCTCCTGCACTTGGTGCTCCTGAAACAGAAATTGTTGTCTCAAGAATTCATGTTCTAATAATAGTAATAATAATTGCATTATTATTACAATTGCATTTGATTTTAGATATTATTAACAAGATCAAGAGTGACATGAGAATCAATGTATCGATATTACCATCAAGATCAATATTTTAATATTGAAATTGCTAGTGTATATAGGTATACATATCTTTTTTGTCTTATCAGTAATATTCAACTTACTAAGATTGATGGTGCACCTATATTTCTTTGTTATTGTAAAAAGGAACTGACATACTCGCCTTCCTGTTGTTAATCTGATAATCTGGCGAAGCGTTCAAACCACTTGGAAAATATGTTCGCTTCGAAAGAAGGTATTTATTTCCTTTTTATGGCCATGCACCTTTTTCCTTTGTAAAGATTTCAGAAAGAGTTTTGCCGACTCAACACGGAAGATGTTTTATAGCACTTAACGAGACCAGAGAGAATTATGAAACCAAAAGTTTAGCTGTGTCCGACAGATTCAAATAGATACCGCTTATATATGGCCGAGGCGTGCTTTATCGTAAAAATTTTGTGTAAGAATCTCAGTTTCAGAAAAATGACAAAGGTAACGGAGATGAATTATTTCAACAAATATACATATCTCAAAATCTGTCGAATAAGAAGGAACATATATTATAACAGATATCTAGTGAGAGCCAATAGGAAGCCAGAATTGAACCAAGTTCCTTAATATTTGAAGAAATAAAAGTTTCAGGGGCTGAGAAAAATCATATAATAGATTTTATATCAAGTATAAGTATTGAAATTTTAAGTCGTAGGCCCACCACTGATACATTCTTTGTCAATTATTGAAGACTTTCACGGCTTCCTAAATACTGCAGACCAGTGTTCCAACCAAATGAGCTCTATAACTGTCTCTCAGTCTATAGCCTCGAGTATAATACCAGGAATCTTTATCTTTTATTCTTCGATCTATACCAATATGTGAAATAAATCCAAGTTTTATCAGAAGAAGGACAGAGCAAAACAATATATATATAATACGTATAATTATATTAGTGAAAAAATTATAACGCCGAGTGAGTTCATTGTCGTAGCTCAGATGTCAGCACATCTACTCACCAACTTGTTGCCCAGTATTTTTCATTATGCTTGTTTTTAAACTTAAATATTTTAATTATTTATTAAAATATATAATGGATAGTTCGATTGCGAGTGGTACTTTTTACACATAAAATTTATATATGTAGTTTTTCCTTAACAATAAAAAGGAATATATTTAAAATTGCTATTGAAGCTGTTTCTGCTTTCATTCTTTGCCAGCTTTGAATAGATATTCTTAATTAATTAGAATAGTTACATTTTTTACCAAAAATCTTCCAAGTCCCCATAAAAATTAATATGAAATAACTATGAATAAAATTTGGAAGTGAAGAAGATGTTACCTAAGAGTATTTAATTTTTTATAAATTGAAAAAAATATCATGTGATATTAATTAATGCATGGGATTCATTTTCTTGGTCTTATTTTCATCTTTAGTAATTTTAAACAGTATATTTTTTTATTTTATCCTGTCCTTTTTCTAATAGAATTTTTATTAATTTCACATATTGCAATTTATCTTGTTTTTTACACATTGTTTTTAAACCAAAATTTTTATGTTTTCCAAGGAGATGTATTCCTTGTTGATGGTTCCGTTAAATACTACTAAAGCTCTATTTTTAGATATTTATATATGTAATTAGAATTCTTAATCTCTGTACTTTTAATTTCAGTGTATAAGTTCTAAGGAAACATAGGATGACCTGTAGCACATAATGTATTAGTGAACCGAGGAAAAACTATTTGGGTACTTATGAAATACTACTGTAACTCAATGTAACACGGTATTTCACTGAAATGCTTCTATTTTCTTTATTATTTCATGTGATAACACAAGATGGTGCATTGTTGTAGGGAATTGTGCTTCTCTCTTGTCTTTAAATAGAGAAATAATTGGTTTTTCTTGTGATGTTGTATTTGTAATGAAGTAGTTACAAATATGCAGTAAACGCAAATAAAACGGAATATTAATTCATATGCTTATAGCGTGTGAAATTGGCAGGTATAGAAGAACTTTCCAGCTCATGTAGCTAACAATTAAAAGACAAAAGGCTGATGAGTGAATCATTAATGATTAACTGAAATTAATTTGTGATTTTAGCAGCACTCTCCTGAAATGACTTGTTCTCAATCTTAAGAACCTTCACAATGGAGCATTATTATGTTAAAAATGTGTGTTTTTATAATTTTACCTAAAAAAAATTAGCTGATAGTTGTAGCAGAATTTGTAATTGGAGCACCGAGGGTAATTTAATATTTATATGCCTGTAAATCCCACATTGATTTTATTATTTTTAGCCTAGAAGTAGAAGACTTCATTTAATTATGTAAATAACAATGCAGTAGCGATTTCTAAAAATGTATTTAATTGTAAATAGTCTAGAAAAATGAAGATTTTATATTGAAATCAAAAAATGAATGCTAAAAGTAACGCCTGGAGGCTTTTCTTGTTACATGTGAGCAAAAGTTAAAAGGAATACCTGGGCAGTTTCGGTTATGTAATGGATTTTTTCTGACTCTAAGAATTATGTTTTTTACATTTGTGTCAATGGGGTGGCTAAATTTCCGCGCCTTCATTTGAACATATGATAAAAGCTGGTAAATCAGCAGCGAATATTTTAAATTTTTCAAGCCGGTGTTAATACTGAGTTTACTTAAGATAACCCCGTAGGGTCGAGGTTAAGTACGTGGCTATTCAATCCATGGGTGGGTATATAAAGAGGCGAAATCGCCCAGATACTAAGCACTCTAGTAATTGGTGTTAATGTAAGCAGATTCAAGCAGGAGCTTCATTCAAACAAATACTAGTGCATTCGAGTTCACTCAAGTCCAAAGCAGTTATTCATTCAAGTTTCCTCGACAAGATTTTATGCCATCGTACGCGACGGAGAGTTGTTATTAGGCGCGTCATTTATATCATGCACGTGGAACGCATAAGACGCACAATACTGAAGCTAAATTCTCGAATTTTAAACCAGCGGTAATCAAGTCAAGTTTTAAATTCCTTAGAGAAAGTCGGACAACGGATCAATACATATCAAAGCCTCGTCTCGACGTGCGGATTAGATAATGAAGTGATAGTTTTCAAATCAGGGAAGGTCACGTCAACAGAGGTACATAGCTTGCCGACGCGCCGATTTAATTAGCTAGCAGTCCAGGGGTTAAGGGCATTTATTTCGAGCGAGAAATAATAGCTCCTTTGTTAAGAGAAATTAGATCAATAACTGCACTTGTCTCAACACATTCCTTCGTGTATTTATATTTCGAGCCCATATCCTGCCAACCTTCCCGTTGTATGAAGAAGACAACAAATATGGCGGAAAACCCGGTATGTAAAAACAACTGATGAAAGCTAAGTTACCTTCTACGCCCACGTAGCAACAGTAGACGACGACAACAACGCAGCGACAACGCTTTCAAACTTGGCTCCCAACTCGTTTGGCCCTAACACGATCATAGCGCAGTGATACTTTGATGTCACATTAAATGGAGATAGGATTAATGAAAGAAATAAGAATATAAAAAGTATTTGCATGTAAGTCAAGCTACGAAGATAAAGGATTTTAATCGCTTACTGACCGACATAAAGTGAGAGGGACGTCAAAATAATTGCCAACTTCATCCTGTATACAAGGAACATATAAGGGTTCAACGGGAAAAAAGAACGACTTGATGGAAGATGAACATGATCTCAAAATACTGCTGGAATTACTATAAAGGTGTACAAGTAAAAGAGATAACTATAGATGAATCTAATGCCAGGGAACTGGAGGAGGCGGAGGAATGTGATAAATATTGCACTAACATGCAAGTTGTAAAACTTTCGCAGCTATTACATGTGTTGTAATTAATAGTTACAGAAGCATTAGTGCAGTAGGGCAACAAACTAAAAATGTTTTTTACACGAAGGAGGCAAATTAATACACATTCAAACTTTAAAATCTCTCTCCGAAATATTTCACATTTTCGAGTTATGGCACTGTGGCTCCAAGTCATTGATGTCCTCACAATATTGTAGCATAATTAACTGTGATCCTCAAATTGCAGAAAATATTTGACACTACTGTTTACTATGTTTCCATTTTTCGACATTTTTCCTTAAAAGATCAAGTACTTTATGCTCATAAATTTTAAACAGTGTAGGTGAAATATTGCACAACATCGGTGCTTTTTATGATCTCATAAGCTAGATATTTTCAAATACAATATTTTAAATTAAATTATGAATAAGTTTTAATTTCATATGATTATAATGTTAATTCCTGTTTTGTTGTAATTTACACCAGATACATTAGTTGCTGAAAGTTAAATTTCTCTCTTAACTGTCTTGAACTGAATATATGATCATCAATTCCATATTTAACTTGTTTTTAAGCTTCCTTTTCATAATATTCTTGCCATAGTAAATGTTCAATAATTGTTCAATATAAACAACTTATAGTATTTTTGCTGTGAAACGTCTATAATTTTCGCAACTGTTTATGAACCATCTTTTCATTCTTCTGAAACGTTTTTTTATCGTTTGGGCACTTATCATTTAGGCACTTTTCAAGCATACTTATTTGTTAAAAATAAAAATATTTGAGGTGGTGTTCCCAAATAACCAATGTGTTTTACCGCCACGGGTGGCCGAGGTCGTTAAGTCACGGACTCATGAGCAGGAGGTCAGGGTTTGAATACCGCCAGGACCGTCCTTCCTGACTGAGGTTTTTCCCAGGTTTTCCTCAGTCCTCATAAATGGCTAATGTCGGGGAGGTACCCTAAATTTAGGCCCGGAAGGATTACTTCCTTAAAAATAAATCCTTTCCCAATATATAATTTCTTTTCATGTATCATCAGTGTCCATCGCCTGTGGTGCCTCTGTAGCAAAAACGGGCGTTAAACACCATTCATTCATTCGCTAAAATTAAATGTCCTTTTCCCTTTTTTATTATAAATAGGAACCAAATTAAATCTGACTTTCAATTTTTAATTTTAATTTCACCGTTCACTACTAAAACCTAAGTACAACACTACATAAACACATCAAAATTTTCTAAGGAATAACACACCTTTTAAATAAAATTCTTGGTACGTATAAATAAATAATAAATCATGAATAAATATCAATTATATGTTCATTTGTCTACCTAATAGCTACCATAGTAAATAAATATTATATTTTTATTTATTTAAATTATTATATTGTAAATGGATAAATATGTTCCTTTTTAATATAGGAATTTAACCTTTCCTGATCAAATATTGGGACGTCATTTAATTAATTATAAATTTTTTATGGTAATTGAAATAATTATAAGTGGTGGGGCACTAGCTAATGACGCTAGAACTCCTAATGTTCGAAGAGGCCTTATATCTAGGATGTGGAGGTGGTATCAAGTAGTTAGAATTCTAAAATAACAACATCCAGGTAATCTAAGTATTTTAACTACTGAGCAAGATAGGTTTCTGTTAGTATGGCTCTGAAAGAAAAGAGATCAACTGCTGCCATGTTAAGAAATGCCCTGCAAAATGTTGGCAACTGTTCAACCCAAATTGCTATAAATGAACTGCACTAAAGAGTACTTCATTCTCACCGTCCATAAAGGATTACAACGATTCGCCGTGCAAAACAGAGACATCGCATCGCATGGTGCCGGAATAATGTCAGTTAGCAACAGGAACAATGGAGTCATGTTCTGTTCACAAATGAACCATGCAGTCTGCATCCAAATTCCAGAAGAATTCGCATATGTAGTGCAGAAAGACTGAGGCATATACTTAAGTTTACAAATTCAAAGAAGGTACCATCATGATCTGGGAAGGAATAATGGCTGTAATAGAAAAACAAATATCGTTTTATTCATGGAACAACGAATGCAAGCAAGTGTATTAATTTGTTTTTCAGCCTGTAGTCCTTTCTATTGCTAAAGTGTCCGGCCCTAAATTCTTTTACATGCATGATAATGCCAAAGCGCATGAAACAATATGCGTCTAGGTGATTAGAAAGGTAAGAATGCTATAGCACTAAAATGGTTTACTCACCCACAGATCAAAGCCCGATCTAGCATCTCTAGGGTATATCCTTCAACAAGAGGTTTAGAGGACATTTAAAACTTCGGGAATCCAGGTAAGCTATTCACAAGTCTCCATCATTACTAGCAAAATATCTAAATTATTTCGGAAAGGTAAGGGACCTTGTAACTTGAGGACGAAATAACGCTTATCATATATATGTGCCGTTTCACTGAAAACTCAAAAGCTTAGTTCGCACTAGTTATTGCTTTTTGCAATTGTAAACGACAATGACAAGTGGTCCAAGAAAGAGTGAGAAGCAGGGTTAAAAATGCTCGATACATAATCACCTTGGTATTTGGGATGAAATAAGATTCAGACATTTAAAACTTATTGGTTCTAAAGTTTGGAAAAACTCAAATTTTCGATTTAAATCCAGAATTGACAAAACTGAAGTTTATGTCCAAAAATTTAGGTATATGCAAAATATTATGCTCATTATATGTAATGGTATTTTAATTGCAGTAAAATTTGTAAATAAAGGGCTCATATTTAGGATCTCCGATGTAACAAACTTTTGTTCTTGCATTTTTTCCTACGGCAATATAAATATAAATGTGCAAAGACAAGTTTATTCAGGTAAAAGTATGGATTCAATTCAGGCAAATTCATGTATTATTTCACAACTTGCACGCATAACACACATATTATGAAACATTCTAATATTTCCCATTCAACAAATAACAAATGCAGTATACTGTATTTATCCGGCAAAAACTAGCGTGTTCTATATGGTGGGCTGGTTTGAAAATTTAAATAAAAATTATAACGGATAATAATAATAATAATAATAATAATAATATAATCAATGCTTTCATGTTTCATTATAATATTATACTGAGACGTAAAACACTGCGTTGCCAGACAAGGCTTATAATTATATCAATCTAAATGACAGTCAAGGAACTGTAGTATTAATGGTACACTGCATCCCATACCTAACAACTTAATAAGATGTATCTTATTCATCTTGTGAAAACAATAAAGAGCAATGCAGCAATATTAAGCACAGCAATTTTGCATGACGTTTATTTTACTCAGCTGTGCTAAACTAATAAATTGCAATGTAGTAAGACGCAGCAAAGAAAGGCGATTGTGTATAACTTATATCTTACTCAGCTGTACTAAAGTAATAAATGCAACGGAGCAAGATGCAGCAAAATGTAGCAAGTGTATATAACGCCTAATTTGCTCAGCTGCATTGTAATTGTTCAACAAAAATACCTTACTCAGGATGTTAAGATATAAAATGCAGTTGCAATAATGAATACTGTTAGACCTCCTAAGTTGTCTCCTGCCCAGCTGACAGGGCAAATGAGGCAGGAGGAAACGAGGTGGACTATAAGAGATGCGCAGGTTATTGCGAGTTCTAACCTACTTTACCAATAAACTTTTCTTCTTTCTTCGTAGGGCTTAATAGGCCGGAGCACTTCGCATTTCCTGAGGATACGATTTAGCTCCGCCCTCCGTACACCTACTATCCTAGAAACTCCCCACTCATCTTCGCCAAAAGGGATCAGGTAAGTATTTGTGACGACATCGGTCATATATCATCAAGATGTGTGTCTGCTGGCGTACATCTCAGCACAATCACCGGGGTGGCTATACAACCCTTTTGACTCGTTTACAGTATTTTTCAATTTATCTAACAAGACTTTAGTTCCATGTGCCTTATTGGCAATAATCTATGCGTTCTGAAATTCTGGATTTGTGGGCTGATAACAACACTCTCTTTGATTGTGCCTCAGCTGAGTTTATGGGACGTTTCTTCAAATATGTAAACATATCTGATTCTCTTTCCCTTGTTTTAAAAATTCCTTCATTAAACCAGGGATTACTAACAGTAGAGCGAAACGATCGTCCTGAGGAAGCCGTAAAGGTTTACAGGACAATTCATGATTAGATGTCGATCAGACTAAGCAAATAATCTCTTTCGCATAACATGAGTTCTCAGTACAATTTTATAGCACACCAAGCAATAGTTCAAATAACACTACACTCACATTAAAGTTAATGGAATAAGAATTCGCGCATAGTTTCACGGGTATACACCTTGTGCAGGGTAGGCAATTTAAACAAAGGAATGTTGCGTTATGGTTTTGTAGAGACTATCTTTAGACTGTTTGGAGAAATCAATATGCAGCTTCCTTGGTTCTGAGTTGCGAAAGTTATCCTGAATTGTATTATTATGAGATCAATTCGGAAAGTAAGTTCCGATCTGGTTATTCACAAGCAGGAGAGGCGGTGGCAGCGTTATTCTTGATTTTCTGTGTAGCTTGGCTCAGTGCACTCCTGGTAGTGTGAGTGTAAGTTTGCATTCCTCTGTTTCACCAAGACAGGATTTTAAAATGTATGCAGGAATACAGGGTCCCGCCAAGTATCAGGTACGTGTAGTGATACGGTTTCTGCAGGCAGCTGCAGTTCATCTTTAGATTACTGTACAGTAGGGAACATCATTAATGAGAGTATTGTTCGACGATGGTGTAGTCAAATCCAAAATGGAAGCACTCCATCCATGCTTATTCAACCAAAAAGTTCATGACAACAGTTATTGGGGACAAGCAAGGTGTATTGTTGGTGGAGTTAGTGTAGCGAGGTACAAACATTAACAAATACTCGTAATGTCTACTGTCAAACACTAACCAAACCAATGACGAGCTCAAGGAGAGCGTCACAGAATGGCTACAATCAGAGGTGGCAGAGTTCTACGCAGAGGACATTTCAAAGCTTGTGAAGCGGAAATACAAATGTCTGAATATAAATGGAAATTATGTCGAAAAATAATTGACGGCGTTCTTTTCAGTTGCGTCCAAAAATAAAGTAGTATTCATTAAAACAATTTACAGAACTTACTTTCCCAATTGCCTTCGTACAATACACAACTTCGTCAAAGCAAGAGCACACATTAGCCTCTCCTGAATGAAATAATCTTAACACATTTATTTAGTACATTCCATCATTGAGAACTTGCATACTGCGTCAGTAAAATATTGTAAAATATTGAGTTGCAGTTCAATAATAACAAGAGATGAGGTAATATTTGGCTTCAAATGATGTACGCATATTATCACATGAAGTGTTTTTGGACTTCCGTTTCGTTGGATAATCTATCGATGCATTTTTTAACAATGGCTAGTCAATTAAGCGTGTGTCATGAACAATCGTCAATGTATAGATCAAAACAAGCTTGAATTTTAATTAATTACTTGCTTTTATTTTGCAGAAAAGCTATTTACATTTTACAAATGGAAGTAGCTGCTGATGTGTTTTTTTAATATTACATTGATTTTAAAATCATTTATGGTCGTAATCGCTTTATAAAATTATTGCACACATACCACAAGAAAGATGAGGACGGATGACAGTCCGCATTAATTACAATGCAGGTCTTACTGACCTGATGTAAAACTAGTAAAACAAATATCTTACAGTTTTTATACCAACTTTGTCAAAAAGTTACTTGTGCATTTTTATACATTTTAACATTAATTAAATCATAATAGTAGTATGATAAATTTTAATTATAGGATGTTACTTTTAAATGAAGCAGAAATAGTGTTACCTAACGATGTGTGTAAAAATATGTATATTGTTAATACAGAGAAAACATTTAACTTTTATTTTGAAGCATAAGTTTTTGGTATTTTATAGGTAGAAAGTACTTTCTACCTATTCAGTTTCTCACCTGATATGTTATTTCGTTTCTTCCAATGTGTGAGTGTTTGTTCCCAAACACTTTATTTTTTGACCTACTCAAAAATATAAATATCATACTGTCAGATAAGGGGACCGTGCAAGTCATAATCCCCTACATTCATAAAATTCCTGAATGAAATTTAATGACTCATTGTTTGTTTACTCAGTGGAAGAGTCTTGCTTGAAATACCTATATCGACATTCAATATCATTGAAGGTCTAATTACGCTGTATGCATTTACAGCATAACATATATCAATGTTCTCGTCATTTAAGGGATTTTGTGTGTAAAATCAGGTTTTTCTGCACTCCAATGTCTGTCATTTTGCGTCGAAACATTACAACGTAAATGAAATCGTGGTCCATCATTAAAGAATATTAATCGTAGACTAACTACCCCATCACCAACGCTCCAAAAATTAAATTACAGAAATTTACCCAAATATTTAGATCACCTGCCTACAATTCATGGACATTGTATTCATTAAAGCTTAAATTGACTCAATTTCGGAATATGAATTCGTGTTTGTTATTGACAGTGATGTAAATAAATGTCATAAATGCATGGATTTGGTAGGACAACATTACCAACTCCTTCTGTCATAAGGTATGTGCTCATTTTTATTGTAATTACAATTGTAATCTCGAGATTTTCAATCAACTGGCTTCGCCGGGAGCTACCGCTCTTACTGCCGATCCGCCAGTTGCTGTGAAACGGACGACAAAATCATGAAAGACACGACACTGGCTAGTGTGCTGAAGCATGTTACTGTTATCGTTATGTAGCAAAGCTAATAGCAGTTTGTGCATGTTTAGGCAGCTCAAGTGGCGCTTTTGGTATGCGGGAAGTATTTACTTGTTTTTGCAGGCGAAATCAGGGGTGAGTTTCCTGCCTATTGCCATATTCACTTCTGGCGATAGGAGTGGAAGGACACATTTAATCTACTCTTAACGCAGCTTCAAGTACATATCGGTGCAATAGAACTGTTAGATCGCTAAGTGGTTATGAGTTAATCTTTTGTAAATATTTCATAACCCGGCTTTGTAAAACATAGTTGGGACATGTTCGGTAATTCTACTAATGTATTATCAGTGGCTACTCTCTGTGATGCCACATTTGTAAAAAGGGGCGGTAAACACCGTAAATTAAACACTCAAATGCAACAACTTCCCATAATATTATTTCTTAAATATTAAAACGTTAATCACATTTCAATTGTTTAATGTTAATTTGTAAAAGCGCAGGTAAGAAATCTTTAATCATAATATGTAGAATAGCGTTTAACACACAACATGTACTCCATTTATATCTGATATTGAATGGGATATTATAAAAATAGCCCAGTACCACTGTTTATTATCATTCCTTGCGTTCGCAGTCAAGAAAATATACAATGGTGCATAAAAATAAATAAGTGGTAGTATCTTAGATGTCTCAAGGTGACAGACAGCTCATAGCCTCGTTACAGGTTAGCAGGGACGTGTAGTGCTATTTCATAGGTCCCACTCTTTAAGGTGACTCCACTGGAAATACTCCAATTATGGTCAAATCCGCCTATAGAGCGGAGCAGGGCATTATATGCATAATGAACGACTCATCTCCATGGGCATGTCCTGTCCAGATAGTATGCGTCACTTCTGTGGTCTTGCGGTGGTTTGTCGTCTTCCAGAACGTCAAATAGACTCAGAAGTATTATCTTCTGTGCAAGTTGCTTGGTAGTCAAAAGTTGCCGAAAGAACTAATGAGGGAAGAATTTTGGCTTGAACATGGCTTTCTTTATTCGAATTATACAGACACTTCCCTTTTAAACACACTGAAGAAGACCGTGTAGGCCTCGTTTGTCTGTTAGAGAGTAATAAATTTGAGGGCAAGAAGTCAGTTTGTGTCTCAAAGTCAGTAATCTGCGTGTTTGTTGACAGTGAGCTTGGTTATCGCAATAAAGTCGAAATGAAAGGTAATAGATATTGTGGCATCAAAATTACGAAGAAGATATTGGAAGACATACAGTGTTGGTAAGGAGGCCGCCAATTTTGCAATTGTTTTGGCGAATTTGAAGGAAGAGAAATGTGCAAACCTGCTTCATTGTTCTACTTCTGTGAAAATGAACGTGATAGTGAGTGAACAAGTAGATATTGAAGAAGCTTAACATGTTAATGAAGATTTCTACAATAACAAAAACGTCTGCCTGCAAATCCGAAGATTTGGGGTTTGAATCCCGTAAGGTCAGTTGCCTGAATAATGCTTTCCCGGAGTTTTTCCTTACCCTAAAAGGTGAATGTCAGGTAACTTTAAGCGTTGTGAACTCCAGGCTGAATTTCATGCTCATTTCATCAAAATTCATTCATCGTCTTTTAGACTTACGTTGTTATGAGGAACGTTAAAGTCCATCTAACTAAAATATACCACTCCAGAAAGGGAAACTACCAATTGTAGCAAATGTTAACGATCTTCAAAAGGAAAGCAAAAACGGTAAACATTTTAGTTCAATGTTCAGATAGTAAACTTCATAATTCTCACTGAAAATGAAAACCTATACAGTATTGCTGGAGAGATATTCTACCATACAAAGTGTTTCAATCATAAAACAAATAATGTACTTCATTGAAAAAAACACAAACAATGAAATTTCCATGGAAATATGATAATTAAAAAAGAAGCAATGAATCACTTCATTATATCTAAATTTGACAAAATAAAAAATAAAGTAAATGTATGCATTACTGACTTTGGCTATTGAAAAAGCACGAGAAGAAAGGCACAATGATTTTAAATGTTCTGCAACTTTTACAAAACATCTAAAGAAGGAATATAAGATTTATTTTTTTACACATAACTAGTTTCTTGGCAAGCAACGATATTGCACAATAGGCAGAGTTTCGAAAATGTGGAGAATGTTTTGTGCTAGAGATACACCAAATAAGTCATATTATAATTACAAACATCCTATGCTTGAAATTGTGGTCAAAGTGGCTTTAATTACGGACTAACATCAGGTTCCATATAATTCAGAAAAGAATGAAAAGCAACAATTGCCCTGCTACAGTCTACTCATATATAACCTATAGTTAAACATAAGATGTAATAATTTCAATGTGTGGTCTTCTATCCAAAAACCTTAATTTTGTTTTCAAGAAAAGGACATATCCGTATATGCATTAGCAAAATGGTATTCTTGAGTTTATCTTCGTGATCTTGAAACAATATGTCTTCTCCTTGTAAACAAAAATACGGTTCTTGGTGAGATGACCACACATTGAAATTACTACATCTGCCGCCATGCTCCAAGTCTAAACCACGCAAGACCCTGTTTAATGAGTCTGGCTTCTGTTTTGATGTACAGCTCCATTCTTCACCCAGATTTTAACCCCGTTTGCATTTCCAACGAAATCTTCCTACATTGTGCGATTGTATGCTGCCTGTCTATATCCTCCTGGTGGCTTCTGATCTTCCTCCACATAGTTCTACTATTACCTTGACCTACTATCCAAATATTGCTCAATCCGCTGGTTTCTAAACCTTTTCTCACTTTGTAGGTCCATGTCTTATTTCCTCCCAATCTAAGCCGTTCTTTGAAGTAGATTTCTCTAATTGAAGATTGATCTCCCAGAATAATTTTCAGTCATTATTTCAGCGCGCTAATTTTAATTCTATTGTCTCACTATGAACCCCAAATTTCCTTTTAATTCCTCAGTTCGCCGAATCCTTCCCTATCCCAAAATTTTCTTTAAAAAATTCATTCTGACCTGATCTAGATTTTCCGTTTACTCCCACAGTCAGATTTCCGCGCTATATGTCATCTGGATCTGACTAGTGCCCCGTAAACTGTTTCCAGTAAACCCACAGGCTGATCTGGTAATCTGCTTATACGGAGATTCTCTGTGTCCTTTATTCCAGCCTATGTTTCACCGTGTCAATGTGCTTTGTCCGTCACTCTTTCATGTAAATGTAAGTTTTAGGTACACAAAGCACCCTTAGAATGTCCTCCCTAAGTCCAAGTCTCTTGCCTGCTATAGACCGCTCCGTCCTTGAAAGTTTTTGTTTTCATTTTATTTATTTTAACAACGATTTTCATCTTTCGCAATAAGTCTGTAGTCTATAAAGTCCATTTTGCAATCCGTTAATCATCACTGAACATAGTAGCATGTCATATGCATATAAAATCGGCGGCACCTGATCATCAAGTACGGGTGACTCATCCTCCTGGACTGTCATGTTCATTAGGTTACCACCAAACAGATTAAATAGTAAAGGTAACAGAATGCAGCCCTGTCTCACTTCCCTCTCGTTCCGAAAACTCTCCGATACTCCATCTCTGTTGTATTTTATGCAGAATTACATACTGTCATAAATCGCCTGTAATGAATGTATAATTTTTCCTGACATTCCCTTTATATGCAATTTGCACCATAGTGCCTCGCGGTTGATGGATTTGAAGGACTTCTGAAAATCTACAATAGCGCATTGCAGCTTACCCATTCCATTGACATTTGTCTTCCTCTAAAAGTTTCTGGACTAAACGCGCCATCTACGGTACTGTGCCCCTCGCGAAAACCGATTTTGAATTTTGAAATTTTGTCAAATTCCGCTTGCCAAGATTTTATTCTATTATATAATATTCTATTTCCATGATTGGCAATAAGGTGATTGACGTATGATTGTCTTGAGATCTTGTTGTTTCTTGCCCTTAAAGGGAGGAATTATTCCCTTTCACCAACAGGTAGGATAGTTTACCCGTTCAAACAATTTTCTAAATATCTGGAGCATCAGAAAACCAAACTCATTAATACTGATGACCTCATTGAATGCTTCGGGTAGCAATTCATCCGAGCCCGGGGCGTTGCCTGTTTTTAAACTCTTAATTTCCTGCCAGACCCCCCTCTGCAACAAGCTTTATAGATGAATCAACTTATGACAAAGATGATCAAATCTTCAAAAACAACCAATCGCGTTTACTACTTTAGATAAAATATGAGTTAAATGGAAGAGGAATTATGGATTATGTTCGAACTCTGATCAGAAATTCAAAATATAAACTTGAAAATCGTTTTTTCATTATCAACATACCTAGCAAATTTCACAATCAGTTACCTGCTCTTATATATCGTCAAATGCTGCAGTGTGCTTGTCAGTCATCTCGATCATCTCGGTTATCTCGGTCATACATGTCTCCAACTTCAAATGGCATTTGATATCTCGGCAATGGAATGCTCTTTAAAAGTTTGCTATGAAGTTTGTTCGCCTTATGTGCCTATTGGGACACTCCCTTCTGTTTTATTCATTTTGTAGAACATACTCTCATACATTTGCGAAGACAAAACAATGGTCCATACCTACAAAAATGTTTGTTACACCGTTGAATGAATTTGCAGTCTTTGTCAGCATTGTAAGATAAATCCATATATAACGTTGGAATAGAAAAGTTCTGTTATAATAGCAGCTCTTCCCTCGTAAGTACCAATATTACGATCCATCCGATTCGTTCTGATAGCCAACTATAGCAATCCATTATCAAATATTTTCCATACTCTGTCACAAGGAAATACTGCAATAAGAAAGTAGACAATGTATTTCAAAGACAAAGTTATTTAGTGTTACATTAAAGACAAGGTTGTCCAGTGCTACATTTCTCCACAGAAAACCATTTTTTCTAATGTTAAACCATGATATAATATGATAAAGAAACTGCAAAATATTATAATCATTTGTAAAATTTAATTTAATACTAGTTTGCTAACTAGTATCGATTTGGTTGGTCCCGGTGGTCTGGTGGCAACCATATTTTCTTCGTAGGTCGTGAGTTCAAAACCGACAAGGGTCGATGCATTTTTACATCCTAAAAATCTTAGTTATGGCTTCCTTTTTAAGAAAAGTTAAGTCGTTGGTCCAATGTCGTAGATTAGCTGCATGTAGAAGAATCCCAAGCCTGAAAGAAGAGGCCTCTCAGCAAAATTTGCGGGCCGTTTCACGTTCTGAATAGAATGAGACACTAAACACCAGCGAAGTTTAAGCAATTCCTAAAATAAAATAATCCTAACCCAATTCTAGTATCAGTTTTACAATCCAAGACAATTATTTTCATTATTATCAACACAGTTTGGCATGGTGACTGACCTACGTTTTATTTTAAATAAAAACGTGCTAATTTGCAGCGCTTTGATGTAGCCCAATAGAAACTCAAGTTTCTTGCTTTACTCGCTTGAATATTCTTGTACTGAAGGTCAGATTGCCTTAATTCAAAACATTGCGTAGGCTGGCTATGTGATATGTAATATAAACATATTGTTACTGCAAAACTACGTTTTTCATTTCACCAAACATTAATATAATTATCTGGAATAAATAAATCCAGTGAGAGTGCTCTATATATTTATTTGTATTCTATTCGTACTATATCACTAAATAAACTATAAAATGGTCGACTTCATACATTTATTCAACTGAATAATTTTAAACAATGCGTATTTTGTTATTGATTAAATTTTGTAGTTTTTATTTCTTATTTAATTTTGAATGAATTATTTCTGACTGTTGCACTCATTTTTGTTTTCCAAATTGTCCTGTTTGTTATATGTTGTGCTGTTTTGTCCTGCGTTGTATAAATTAAAAATGAATATCATATACATAAAATGTACTATTAAAACGATATATAAATATATTGACACTTAAAAAGCGGTATTGTATATAATAATGCTTTTCTGTAGTATACTGTTATTTCTTAAAGAGATTTAAAATATTTTTAATCGTTATTATACACGACAGTTAGGCTATATATCAAGTTTTTATTTAACAGGTTATAGAATACTGAGCGAGTTGGCTCAGGCGGTAATGCTTGGGACTGATATTCGGAAAGTTCTGGGTTCAAACTCACTGAGACCGACAATCATATCCATGGGTTTTTTTTTTCATTGTTTCTTTTGATCTCTTAGGTGAATATTTAGATGTATATTTTCTGTTCTATTATAGGAGCGCAGTGCCGTGTGACGGTGGCATGCACTGTGGAAAGGTTTCGCTCCAGCGTCTAGCATAGAAGTGGTTCTTCTGAGGGTATCAAACTCCTTGGAAGGGGCTCCGCCGGGGACAGGGTGTACTATTGGAAATATTGTGCTAAAATATTTATGTTCGTGCCTCGCCGTCCCTGGATCCTGTCTGCCCAGTATCTCCCTTCCTCTCAAAAGATGTCTCTACTGGGGCGAAGGTACAAATGGACAGCTCCTGAGCAAATACCACAATGTCTTCTTCTGTCCCTACCAACCCAATCCAATCTAAGTTATAAATTATTTGAAACATAATATTTGAGAATACTATACTCTCCATAATTTCCTTAATACAAATCTCAGTTTAAAAACGGGTCGTTCATATTTTCAGGTTATATTGCAATTCTACTTCTGGATAATGTAAGTTGTGTTTAAAGTTTGAAATAGTTTATGGTATCTAGAATCTTCCTTGTTGTTCCCTTTCTCCTTGTGCTTCAGTTAATTTAGTTTATTATAATTACTTGTTTTGTTACTCAGTATTAGTGTAACCACGCCATCTCTTATTAAATAGTTCCATTTGAGCTACATTTGTGATAGTTGTTTAACTTTCCAATAATTTTTCTCCAGTGAAATGATGACCTAAATAAGTTCAAATTCTCTTGTCTAAAGATACCTGGGATTCATCTTTTCAATAAAAGGGAAAACTCCGTATATATGTTACCCAGTCAAAGTGTTCCAACCGGAGATCGAATCGGAGCTCGGCAGCTATGAGCAGACACTCTAGCTCTGAGACACAACAATGAGCTGTTCTGAGCTCTTAACAAAATATACATTACGTAATGATGATTCTAAAATATAGTCATAAGCAATGTGGTCTAACACTCTGCACTTCTACTTCTGAAAACTTCTTCATTCTAGGTAAATTTAAATCAAAATATACAAGCGCTACTAACTATTCAACGTTTGATTCACAGAGAAAGGGCATCATGGAATATTCTTTTTGAGACTAAGAAAAAAGATTACTTTTTTTTAAATGCTTAATGTTTGTGAACGGAACTATTAAAATTCATAAGCTGCCAGAAAAGAAAATGATAATAAAATAAATTCCAAAATAATTGCATATATTTATACCTATTAAATCGTTTTCCTGCAATTTTTTAAATTATACCTATCTTTGTGACTTATTTTCCTAATAGCAAAATTGTTGCCTTATATCTTCATTACTTTTACGTTAAAATGATTAATAAAGATAAAAATAAATAATTGGAAGAAAATGTTTCACTAAGATGAAGGAAGCCATTTATTATTATTATTATTATTATTATTATTATTTTACTTTTGCTTGCATATTGTCAACTTTATGTATCGTTAAAAGCATCGCTTCATTCCTCAAGAGTATCAGAACAGGGAAATTTGTGTTTTGGCTTACATGCAACTACGTAGGCAGCATTTATCTGCTTCAAACTTACAACATTTAAAATATGAATATCTCTTGTCCGAACATTATTTATTGTGAAATTGAAAAATGAGCATTTATACGAACAGGAATTTCTTCCCTTTTGGAAGAACATTACTCTTTATGAGTGTATTAGTGGATAGGTCTTTGAAACTAATTAGGTACCATTTCATTCCTCTTAATGATATTTTGTGAACCACCAGCATACTTTGCTGACTAAAGTTAGTCAGAATTTCCTGGCTAAGAGTAAGAAATGCTCACAGGCCAGAGGAAGTTTTTTATTTTATACGCTTTACGTAATTACTTGTAGTAAACATTTTACGAGTAAAGTAATTGCAAGGAGGTTTTTTTTTGTTTTTTTTTTTGTTTTTGTTTTTTTTCCAGCAATCTTACCGTGCCAGGTCAAAATGATTATAACTTATTCCTTAGTTTCAGATAATCTGGTTAAAGTTTATTAGGTTACAGACTGTAAAACATTTTTCCAACACCATAACTAACGCTACTCTGTGGAACTCATTTTTTGCTGTGCTCTTTATAATATACATGGTGAAAGATACGAACTCAGTGTCATAACTTTATGGCGTGATTCCATTCTTTAAATGAAACAGAATTTTCTAATAGTATTTTGGTCGTTGACTTGTTGTTTGACTGAAAAAATAATTTCTACATTATATTTCTTGCACTGTAATATATTATTTCGTCGAAGCACACAAACGTATATCATGTGCTATTGCGTTATAAGAACCAATTAGAACAATAGGAGCAGAAGTTCACAATTTTTTAAATTAAACGTGAAAAAATATTATATTTCGTTTCAACCTGAAAGTTAAGATGAAAAAATTAAAAAAGAGATCATTGCAACATTTTTAATGTGTTCCATTCAGTTCTACTAAGTCTCTACGAAAATACCGCTACGGACTCGTGAGCGCGAGGTCAGGGGTTGAAATCCCACCAGAACCGTCCTCCCTTACTGTTGTTTTTCAGGTTTTCCTCAGTTCTCATAAAATGGCAAATGGCGGGAACGTACCCAAAACTTAGGTCTGGAACGCTTCCTTCCTTAAAAAAAATCCTTTCCAAATTTATCATTTCATTTCATGTATCACCGGTGTTCACCTCATTATTAAAAACAGTTGTTAAACACCATTCTACGAAAATGCAGAATTAAAAAAGAGGCGATCAACGAATTCTAATACAATATTGAAGCATGTGAAAATACTTTGAACGTGATGCGGACTATATTAACTTGAAATTAGTCCTTTGAAGACATGAATTTATTTTCTGTATTTCTTTGCTTGTATTCGTCCTCTCTTTTTATATTCGTTTTTTTTCTAAGCTTGTACATTCATTTTGCTGTCAAATGTAATAGCCCACAACTTCGGGGAGCCTTTAATATTTTATCAATAAATAAATAACTGACATCTTATATCAGTCAATTGTCTGTGTACCTTCCAAACCATGCATTTGAAAGAATATGATCTAGTGGTACTTTTTTTTACTATTATGAAAGTTAGCAGCTTATATTTTTTGCAACAACAATAACAATAATATTATTAATAATAATTATATTAAAATAATGGCAGAAAATATAATAAGTTAAGAATAGATGGAATGTAGGTAAAGTATGTCATGCGCTGATATTTTGACAATTAAAAGTATAGAAAAACATAAAGAATATAAAAAGTAACACACATTATATTTATGGCTTATGAAACAAAATTCGATAAGATAATAAGAAAAAACTGAGAAATGCAGAAAGTGAGAGGAAATTTGCTACATTTAACTCAGTTAATATCCGTTTAATGTAAACTAGCAGTAATAAATTGATAAAAAACAGAAACAAGTAAATGATTGGTGTAAGTATAGAACTAAGATAATGTTGTAGCCTATTACCTATTTTCGTAATTTATGTATTGTCGATATGGTCTGCCAATGGCAGGTTAAGGGAACTGGAAGGAAAAACTTTGAATATTTTTACATGTTTCAAAAATGAATTATAAAACATGTTTAATTTCTATGAATCATGATGTCTTGATTGAAACAACATTAATTTAAAAAGTATATGCCGTCCGAACCAATTGAGCTAGAGGGTATTTTGCTTTGCTGTTGACTACTATGACGTAAACAGTCTGAGTAGACCCCTGACTATGACGCAGACATGCATCAGATTTCGGTTTGCAACTATGAGTAAGTTTTTAACTATTTTTTCTTTGATCGCGATTTTATTAAAACTATATTTTCCTACATGCGCATACCTCTAGGGAAAAAATTACTGCATCAATTGCGCTGAAATTTCAGTGGTGTTGCTGAAGGATAATTAATAAGAAAAATTCCTATGTTTTCGTATAACATTTTGACAATCATAGACTTCTAAATAAAAATTCTAATTATTGTTCCAAAACCGAAAGTCTATTAATTCTGGCTCAGTACGTAGATAAAAACTTGTCAATAGCAGCTATATAAATTTCAATGTTGTAATTCTAATGGTTTTGCCACAGTAAGAACATAAACAAAGTTAATTTAATATTGGTAAAATAGGACCTTCCAACTCAGCTGCAAATAGAAATTTTTACAGTATTAAGTTTTAAAACTTTTACAACTGTGCTGTCTGCAAATGATCAATTAATGTAACCCAAAGGCAAAGGTACTCTACAAAGGCATTCTGTTTAAACAGGTGTAATAGCTAAAACGTGTAATTTTTATACACCAAAAAAAAAAAACAAGTTATTTAATGGGAAAAAATATAATAAGAATATAATGTGACGACAAAGATGTAATAGAAAAGATGTTGGACAAAAATTATATAGGATTACAAGTTATTAATTAAGAATAAGGCGAATATAATAAAATAATGTAACTTAAGCAAATCAAAGGAACGAAATGAGAAATTTGAATACTAAAATAGAAAAAAAAAAGCTGATAATGATTTATAAATTAATGATACTTCCTGCAACATTATAGGAAAGCGAAACAAAGATTTTAAATAAGAAAGATTTAAGTCAAATTCAGGCAGTAGAAATGAGATTATTGAGACCAGTGGAAGAAGTTAGTAGAAAAGACATAATAAGAAACGAGGATATAAGAGAAAATATCACTGTCTAACCATTATTCAAATGATGTGTGAAATAAGCTATAATTGGTTTGAACATCTAAAGCACATGAAGAGTACAAGATTGCTACTGTAAGCATGAAAATACTAATTAAAATAATTAAGTTCAGCCGTCCGACCCAAGAAACAGTGGAAAGAGCAATTAAATCTGTAGTTGAATAAAGTCGAAAGTCAAGTCAAGTTAAAATGATTTAAAATTGCATTCCTATATCGAAAACTTCTTATGGATAAATTGATAAATACTAGCACAACACAATATTTAGAAAGCTTCTTAAACTTCTACGCTAATTTTCATTTCGAAAATTTGAATTTTAGCACTCAAGCTTACACATGTCTTGTATATTTTAGCAGTTGCTTTAAAAAGTGAAACAGGGATAAAGAATAAAACATGTTAGTGATTTATAAATACCTGAAGATTAATTAATACATTAATTTAATTATGTCATACAAACTTACTTTGTCAAGGTACATACAATTCACTTATTTCATTAAAACCACATTTCCACTTTTGTGATCCATTCTTTTATATATATAACAAATTAACAGTAATAATAAAAGAAGATAAAATACTTAGACAAGTCCAGCTTCTTGCCATAGAAGAACTCCAGTAGTTCGAAATATAGCAATTTCAAGTGTGACTTTATCTAGGTATTTTATCCTTATCTACTTTTATTATTACTGTTAATTTGTTACATTGTTAATAGTGTTATTTTATTTTTATTTTTCTTAAAATTATATAAATAATTTGAAGAAAATTTATAAAAGATAAGTACATACAATTCGCCCATTTCATTAAAACCACATTTCCATTTTTGTGAACCATTCTTATATACATAATTTGAAGAAGCTTTAAAAGTTAAATGAATGAAACAATCTTAGTCACATCTCTGAAGTGTTTCTTTTAAATAAAGAATTATTAATATCTAATAATTTTGTATGGGTATCGATTCATTTTTAAAAACTTAGGGATATAGTAACTTGTATTAAATAAATTAACTATAATTTTAAAACAGTTAATACTGGACTTGTTTATAATTAGTAATTAAATGAATTATAATAGTTCTCTCAAAGTGAATGTGGCTGTTGAAGTTAAGTTTGAACCTGCATTTCATAGCATTGCTACTTGATTCAATTTTATATTGTCGAATATATTTAATTATAAAACTTAAAATTTAGTATTTTATGTAAAAATATGATAGCAAAATACCCAAAATTCTTAGTTTGTAGAACTTGCTTTAGAATGTGAATGAAGTTTTTCTCAACAGGAGTGGGATTTAAATGCTGAATAAATAAATAAATAAGAATAAACTTTCCTTAAGCAAAATGTTCAATATTTTACCCATATTGAACATCATTAGTAGAAGATAATTATGTCTATTGCGTAACTATGGATAGGTTACTGCACGGAAAACGAGGAAGTTCAGAGTAGAAAGGATAACTGGAAGCCTACTCGAAACTGACGCACGAAGTAAGACACAAGCTTGAGTGTAGGCCAGCACAATCAATAAATATGGCATTAAGTAGGAAACAATCCTAACTTAAAACAAGATATTGAGTACTAATTCTTTCATTCACTCAATTAACTGCAAATATGGTATTTGGCTAGGAAGGGTTTTCAAGATCATATAGAATTTAATTTTGGTCCATGTTTGTATGCGGCACACTGAGGACACTAAAGTTCTTACATTAAAACCAAGGAGATTGAGAAAAATCGCTAAAATAAAAATAATAATTTGTACAATGTATTTGTAATTTTGGAAATTTCGGACTCCAGTTTTTTGGCTTTGAATAGACGTTGTAACATCTACATAAATCCTCAATATGTCTCAAACCAAGAAAGTACGAACTAGCATATTGCTTATTTCAGATAGTTTTATGCGATCATTTTCTAATGTAAATTTTACCAAAAAAAAAAAAACAAGGAAAAGCAGACATTAATTACAATAATCTACTTGTAGTTCATGAAATGTTGATGTGGAACTTATTTGGTTTGATACACGTCACAATACCTCTATAAAATGCTCATCATATGCAATATCAAGAAAACTAAAATAACTTCCAGGTATTTCTTATTTGAGGTAGTTTCATGTGTTGCATTTTCTAAAAATAAGTGGATCTAGTGATATGTGGAACATTATAAAACGATACTTAACAACGCTAGTTGAATATCAGTATCAGTCACCTTTTCCAGATTAGCACAACCACTGGGAGGACATCATAACATTTGCGGTTTAGCACATCACATTTTGCAGCCTTATGTTATTTTGATCAACAGATAATACATTTACTAGGAATCACAAAGTATATAATTGCTCTCGCTCAGCATTCCATTAGCTACAAATGTTTATTCTAACAAGTGAAATATAGTCTTAAATATCCCACTATTAATCCACTCTGGCATTGTTACAAGAATTTCAAACCAATCCTTCAAGATGCCTGAAAATTGTGTTTTCGTGTATGAATTAACATGAACATTTCTTCTTTCTTTCATTTTTCACCAAGTTCTCTAAAGTTTCATCAAGTTGTTGAGGATCTTGGAATAGATTAAGAATGTCTAATTAAATTCAACTAAATGTTTGAGGATAACAAAATAACAAATTAATGCTTCATTATCTCAATTTTGGTGTAAATATTCAGAAGACCTTGCAATTGAATTTCTCTATGCTTGGAGTTATAAGGTCTTATTCTATCTCTAACGGTTTTGTATCCGTCCTGATCTTGATTTATAATTATGATCAAAGAAAATGATCACAACTTTCTATGTATTATTAATGTTTATTAAAATACTTGCAGTTTTGTGTGATATATTTGCACTATTTAACTTCACCAAGTATTACATATTTGCACTCCTATATTGAGTCCTTCTCCCCATTACTTATTATTTCAAACACCTATTTATATTTGTTGAAGTACTTCAGTGAGGTTGTTTGAGTAACGAGCTTGCATAGAATGGTTGCTTATCGGAAGAACCGGTTTTTATGCCATGTGCAGGTAGTAGCATGTCGTTAGTTTTAGAGATATTTTGCCAGCAAGTGGTTGTGCATTCAGTGTTACTCGGTGCTTTCATTGTGTGTAAATTGTGTGCTAATTGTTCTTTGTTAGTTATGCACCTATATAAACGTAGTCTTAAATAACGAGTTTCTACGTACGGTATATAGATGAAAACGGACTCTTGCAAAAAAAAAAAAAAAAAAAAACATAATAATGATTCGCAAGAAAATATTCTGACTATCACTATATCTGAATATCCAGGTAGATAAACGACTCGCCAAATTGTTTAATTGTTAGGAGGGGCAGGAGCTTTCAATGATAAGAAGTATGTTCCGAACCGCCGTTTTCTTACTGAAGAAAGGTTGAATGAAATGCTGAACTATCGTAAGCAGATGCCGCTAGAAACATCATTTTCAACATAACGCAGGATAGTGCTTATATTACCAGATAAATTCTTAAAAAAAAAAAAATAGTAAATTTAAGCATGACTTCTCTATCTTCATTTTTTTTTTCCGGTTGCGGTAAACAGCGGCCTCAGGCGGCCCGTAACTCAAACAACCTTGTTTTAGTTACATTATTAGCGCAGTGAAACTTCTCATAAAACGTGATATTGCCACCACAAAATTAAACATATATTACGTGGTAGATAGTACGTGAACCTGCTTCTGTATTATATGAACAACTGCACAGTGCAGCTGCTATAATGTTTATATCCACAACCCTTGAAATCGCTGAATGTGTTCCAGGGGTTTCAACTCATATGTTTGTATTTTAGCTCACCAGGAAACTGTATTACTTGGAACACAGTTGTTAGTAACGAGCTCAAGTGCACTGATAAGGGATAAAATAACTCCAAACACGATCCAACAACCGATCTTAGAGGTTTTGAACCTACTATCTTGAAGCTCTAAATAAATATACCGTGGCGGCATATTTATGTCGTTATTTACGCTAGAGGGTTTTACTCAGTTTCAACCCCACCATTTCCGTTAATGCGGAATAACATAAAATGCAGAAGAGCTTAATGGTAAGTGGGGGAAAAGTAAGAGAACAGGCCCAAACGAAATTTGAAATAAAAATCACGTGCAGCGAAAACAATTTTGACGCTTCTAAAACCACGTGGTTACCTCCCCCTATGTGATCCTTCCACCCTCCCCTTCACAATTTTCCGTTCTTCTCCCTCTTTTTGCCTTGAGGATCGCATAATCCGGATGAGGTTAGAGTTGGCTCCGCCTTCTCTATCACGCATGCGTAGTGATCTGTGCGCCATGCGTCGCCCGGCGCCGCTCGAGATGTGGCATGGCGAGCTCCAGTAGTTGGTCTTCGCATTCGAGCGTACGGTGTGTTGTGGAGCTAAATCGTGAAAACTTCCAAGTGATTTATCACTGGACATCAGGCTCCTCCGAGCACTTCGGCATTCCGAAATTCGGAATTTGGTTTTATTGTTAAGTGGAGTGACGTTCGTCACATTCCGGCCACAAGGTAAGACTGTGCACTTTTCTTTATGAATAGCATCTTTAGCTGTCAAATGTTGAAATCTCAAATTTGAGATATCCCACAAACAGAGATGACATGCAGCTTCTCTGACATGTGTTCTAAGTCTTGCTTTTCTTTCCCAATGCCAATGCTTGTCCTAAGATTTTTAAGGTTTTCATGTTTTAAACACTACATGTGACTCATATAATTTCCCCAATTTTAATTTTCTGGTTAAAATAACATGTTTTGTTATTTACTCCGAGAAAATTTTATAAAAAATATAACAAAGTTTTCGTCAATAATAAGTAAAAACTTGATTCACAATTAGTATTTTTAAATATGAAACCATTACGAAGCAGCACTTAATTTGTATACATGCATGCGCACCTCGTTTTAATGAACTGACAAACACATTCACTTTCTTTTGAGTACACCGTGCCATTCTTATACTCATTAAAATTATTTAAATTTTGGCAGAGAATGTTTTATTTTTAAAATCAGTTTTATTCGCCAGAATCGCGCTAATAATGTTTTGGGTATTGCGATTCTGAGGAAAAAACTGTATCTTTGAAGTCTTTTAACATAAATTTGCTGATTTTACAAATGGATGGACAGCTTGAAATAAAAGTTTCCGTTTAATTTTGTACGACATAAGTGTATAACATGCGCATATTACAAACTTCATATAGTTAACATAATAGTGAAAAGTAAATAATTCATTCAGGATACACAATGAAGTCTCAAAAACGTTGTAAATATTTTTAAATCTGTCTTCATTAAACTATGCAAATATTATTCCTGATTAATGGATTGTTTTACCCACACACAAATTTTTCACAGTAAAGACTACTTCCACAATTAAAATTGATCATCGAAATGTATATGCTTTCCACATTAGTAGATAAACGTTAATATACCGTCATGTTTGCTTCGATGGATGAAATTGTTTAAAAAAACTGGCGTTTTCTTCAACTTTAGCAATATAACAAAAAGTTGTTGAAATAATAAACAGCATAAAACTCAAATATTTTTCATCAAATAATAGGAGTATACCGCAAACGTCCTAGGAATTTTGGAAATAATATCTATGACTATTCTGCCTTTCAAGAATTTCAGTAATTTTGTATTGCTGTGTAAAAGCTTATTGTGCCTACTTGCAAGATAAGAACATAGTTACTCGTGATCTAAATATACTTTTCATATATTTACCCAAAACGTTAATATTAATCAGAAAGTAAAAGCCAAAACAAAACTGGACGTAACGGCGAAGTGTATATGATTCAGGAGACGATAAGAATACGTATAAATGCTAATTCGCTTTGAAAACAAATTTTGTTTCAAAGTGATAAAAACATCAAATGTTATTTAATTGTAACTGCTCTCTAAATTCTAAATAATTTCGTATTTTCATGAGATTAAAGATAAAATGTCTAGCTCTTTTCTTATATCAAAAATGTGTTTTCTCGGCCACAGTTATCTTTCTACAATAAGACTTTACTTATATAAATATTAGGTATAAATTATGTGTGTTTTTTCTTAAAATAAGTATAGTTTGTGAAGTCAACTGTTAGCCAAATATGTTATGTTCATAAGTAAACTCTTCTTTAACATCAACTGAAATAGCCCGAAGCTTCCCGCTGTGTAGAATAATTGAAATTGAAAGTTTCCGTTTGTCGAAAAGATTGTGCTTTTAAAAATGTGTTTGATGCAGTTGTACTCATCTCTTTGCTCTTATTTTTCATTTTTGCGCTCTTGGTCATTTCTTGCGTTTTAAATTAAAACAACATCAATAGAATGCTGTTTGAACTCGCGAAAAAATTAATAGTGAGAATAAATTGCATTAAGGTGGCATTGAACTCTTGCTTTTATGAAAAAACTTGTTTATGGTGAATTCTGCTGTATTAAATAGCATAATACCTCCAGCCTGTAATTCAGCTTATAATTCTCTACTTATTAGTAGGCGGGCACATGTTTGGTTTCATCCGGAATTTACCTCGTCCGGCATAAAAAAAGATAACTTTAGTCGCTGACGGAGTACGAACTATTTTGAGTCACAATTAATAAATATAGCATTCACACACGAGTGCATAAGAAATCCGAATTTAAATAATTTAGTAGTTAGCTTTCCTGATCCATAAGTAATAAATGCCTTTTAAATCTAGGAGTGAGTAGTTAACATTTAGTTTATCTACGTTCTATATGAAGGTAAATAATTAGCTAATCGAAACTAATGAAACAATTTTGTAATTCATTTGCTGTTTCTTTTCTACTGTTTCGAAATTTAATAACCCCTCTTACACTTTTGGCGTTCATCTGAGTTTACAGTGCATTAATTTCATAACTAAACCACTTCACGTGGTGATACGATTCCACACTTAGCATATTGCGCATTCTAATTACATATACATGTGATCAATTTAACATTGATGTGCATAACGATTCCCCAAAATGGAAGTACTGGAAATAATACAAGCAGTTATATTATGGAAAAGAAATATAAAAATATTAGGAATGTAACTTTTCTAATCTCCAATATTATCTCCTACATTTTCATTATACGAAGCTTTACGTTATAAATATTACTAATCTTAACGGAATTTTTTGATTTTTATGCGTCATATATATCATACGCAAATGTAAAATCTGGACAGTTTGTAGCATTATATTATACATATCTTATTCGCATAATTACGATTAGGTTATAATAAAATGCAAACTTAAAAATATAAGCTTAGTTAACTCTAAATTTTTAGTTCTAGGTTCAAGATAATCGCACTTTTTCCTGGACTACAAATAACCTTAGTGTATTATGTTTTCTGTGTAATTCCATAAAACAACGCATATTTTCCAAGATACGATTTATTTCGGAAACTTTTCCCACTGCTGCATGATATAGTCATATAAAATCGCATAGGACATGCCTCACTGTTATTTTTACTTTAAATAAAACAAATAGTCTCTTTGTGTTTTGATTGTTAGTGCATCTACAAGGATTTAATTATATGTTAAAATCTTAAATGAATCACGATCTTGAAATTGATAGGACTTTTTCAATAAACATAATGACGACGAGATTAGAATCAAATATAAAAGCAATGGTCTGTTTGCATAAATTATATTTAATCAAATATAGCATAAACGAATTCAACAAAGCCCATTGTACAATTCAACAGAAATTAATGCCATGCATCATAATGATGGAATGAACTATATCAATATAGTGGCAGGGGTCTCAATATTTAATACTCATAATTACTTAAGAAACTAATTCACTTTAAAATATATTGCTGGTGTACATATAATACTTTCATTGCGATCATTTTATTAACCCTACTTAATATTCCACCATAGTTTCAACACTGATTGCTATTTTGACTGACTGTTTCTATAGCATATGCAAATAATTTTAATAGTCCCTTTTATACTATTCAACAATTTAAAATGTTCTGATGTTAAACGCATATTTCATTATGCAGGTATCTTCAGAAGTAGCAATGCAATAATAAGTATATTATTACTTCTGAATTTAAAAGGAATAATTTAGAAAACTTCATATGTATGACGGCTTTTAACTTATTTCTGAAACTGATAACATAGGGTCCATTTCAAAATGTTATTATACGTTAGAACAATTTCATATATATATTCCTGCAATATATCAATATTTCTTATTATTTATAGCTATGGTGTCAAATGAGGGGAAATAAAGTTTTATACTTTTGAAGAGCCTTATATTCTTAAACCAATACATAGGCTTGAAAAAAGTATGTGTTCCTTTTAATGTGGAGATGTTTAAGCAATCCAAAGAAAATAAAATAAAAAAGAAAATGGATGCACAAACATGCCATTCTACGGATAGCATTGCTTATAAGATGCTCATTTTACGCATTAGTAAATCATTTTTGCCTAGTAGATGATAAATAAATAAATAATTTTGATAAGCATTAAATTCTCCAAGATTCAGGCAGGATACATAAAGGAAGAACATTTTGAAGTCTTTCTTATAAAATGAACCTAAAATATATCACAGCAACTTTAGTGCAAGTGGAAGTGAATTATATAATGGTACATTATTTTTAAACATTTTAATAGTTGAAATATTAAAAAGTGTAGAAAACACATGATATGCCATTCAACTTTATAATAAATATGACAGTGGAAAACAATTCAATGACATAAAAACGCTAGTCATTTACATAATTATTTCAGTGCTCCTTTACGTAGATTTTTAAAAATATAAGAATGTGAACAATGGATATGCCCTAACTATTCTAACTATGCATGCGTGTTTCTGATTACTTAATCATTTACTGATATACTTTATTGCTGGTATTTATTTCCGTTGAATAATTTCGGTAGTGTAAATTGCTTATATAGTGGTTCAGTTCACAGTCATTCACAACAGTGTACGTGAACAATATTACTCTAACGATCCCCAAATTAATTTACTTGTTATAAAAAGAGCATTAATTTTAAAATATTACATGTATTTGCACATATTTAAAAGATTTCATTATTTAACAGAAACTCAATGCGTTGAAATGTTTAGTCGAACCCAAATTCATTCCTCCCTGTGCTCGTCTGTAATTAAGTTCAATGTAATTAAATAGTACAAATTGTACGTAATTTTTATAAAGTCCTCCAAAAGCTCAGATACGTTTTCCACAAGTTCACTGTGCAGGCACTTTAAACAGTCTTAAATGCAAAATTGAAATAATGAGAAATATTTGAAATAAAAAATGTTATCTGTTTATTGCAGACTATGCCCGTAAATATTTTTACGACTTTATATTCTTAATCATATAGAGAAATACATATGTAAGAATGCATGGACTGTGTATGTAAAGCAGCTTAGGAAATAATTAAAACGTCTTGGTAAGATCCAAGTTACAATAATAGATGCTTTTAATTTTTAATATTAAAATATTTTGATAAAAATTTATGGGGAGAAAAACTTAAATTTAACAATATTCATTAAATATATAATTAAATTGATCAGTAATACGATTAAATAACTATATTAAAGTCACCGTTCCACTGTTCATCAGAGATAAAAATGCAACACCAGTAAACTGGTCAGAACAGTAGTTTACTATTATTTCACCAGTGCGATATTTTAACTTTACTTTGTAACAAGTTCTAACCTGCAACTAAAGCCGTGATTTTTTTCAATTAGATGTATATTTCTGAACATTTCCGTTTTTATTTCATGTGTGTCTCTTTTATTAATTTTATTGATAATACCAGTAAAATTGTGAATTTTGCTTCAGTGTAGCAGTTTGTGGACACAGGGTTTTTAAAAAGACTTTTTATTTGGTACGAAGCATTTAAAACTAATTCCAATTACTGAATATTAATTTCATTAATATGATAAAAAGCATATAAACTTACTGGTTAAATATTTAGAAAATAATTAAAAGCCTACACCTTTAAAAACAATTTTTGCCCTTTAGTACAAAGCTGTACTGCTATCTGGATTACATATTCAAAGTTCAGGAATTGTTGAATGAAATGCAAACCGTTACATCTTACTATTGCATAAAATATTGTACGCGTTCTAATATATGATTATTGCTTCTTTTTATACATTTTCCGAACATTTTACCCCCTTTCTTTTTTGAAAATTACTTATTATGGGTGATAAGGACACTTTTGAACAGTCCAGTCAACTTAAAGGAAATAGATACATTTACATTGCATGCTACTCATTTTAGTATTAACTTTCACGGTAATTTGTTTTATTTGTTTTTAGTTTGCATGCAGGCCCAAACGAAGCTTGAGATGAATATTAAACAGTTGCTAATATAGATCTATGGATCTACCTATCTACAGGTACAACATACAAGTGCTTTTTAAAATTAGACAGGAATGCTAAGAAAAATGACGGGACACAAATGCAGACAATATTTTTATTTCTAAGCACTTGCAACCGAAGAAAAGTCAGCAGAAAGGATGTGACAAAATAGATAGTTCGCTTTCGAAAATTTGTTGAAGCGCTGTAGTCACACCCTATCTTCTGTTTAATCAAATTCGTTGTGAAGTTTCCCATCCACATAACTCAATCAAGAACCAGTAACTGGCTTATATCTGGCTCAGCACTCACACATGCCAGCCAAGTTCTTTACAGTGTGTGCTAGCAGCATACTGTATGTAGTAGAATTAAAAGCAGGTTTATGAGCTCTAAATAATCCAAACGCATTTATTTCCAAGGTCACCATGCAATCTTTATCTGCGTTTTAGCGCTCCACATAAAGGTAAAAAAATTAGAGCTTAGAGCCATTTTTGAAAATAGAAAGAACGTAGCATTCCGTTCATCTTCCAAATTAGGATTAGGTTTATTTATTTATTGGTAAATATTTTTGGCTCGGTTACTGCAACATAATTAACAACTTACTCCAGAATATACTTGACATTTTTCAGCAGATTTTTTAGTGCCGTATCAACAGGTTCCTAGATATTTCATGCTGGCAAAATTCTTTGAAAAAACAAATCTATAACATTCCAGAGTGAATTTATAATTGTGTGTAATAAACCATGTTTTTAGTTTCTAAAATTGAGAATAATGCAATAATTTCTCCATTTTTGACTTATTTTTACCATTTCTTTGCTTTACAAAACTGTCTGGTATTATCGGGTTCTTAATTATAAAATTATACTCGTGTGAGTATTTTCCCTAGGAATTAACAAAAGTACTAATATGAAGACTTATTTTTCTTTCTCAAATTAATTGATGTTTTGGAGTTCAGTGTTCGAGCATGTCAGAAAAATGTTAAGCGCTACTTGTTTTAATTCCCCTCCCATCCTCTTCTAACAGTGATATATACAGTATGTGGGAAATGGTTCAGGCCACTTAGTAAATAAACCCATCAATGTAATTAAGGGAGCAAAATGTTTGCTTTTCACCAGGGCTACCCGAGGCCCAACCTCCTTGAGCAAGTTATCTGGGCTATGTCGTTGCACGATCCTTCTTCAGTCTAAAAGTGGCAATCACATATCGTAAGAAAACTGCAAAATGCATACTCATTGCATTATTTCGTTTTCACATTTGCATATTGTGTAAGAGAAATGAAACTTATGTATAAACAGATATTTTAGGCTACAAAGTGTCACTTTACGGTTCAATGTGAAAAAGAGATCCTCTTATTGTTTTAGTAAATCAGCTAGCACTTTGTACTTGGACGATGATGCCATAGTCACATCTTCTTATACAAGAAGTTTCTCAATTAAACGGAAGTTTCTCCATAAAACGCTATGGTCAGTTTTCTCATAAACCATTCTACCATTTTGGAATCAAAACATTGACCTCGTACTGGATGACACTTTGGTGTCAGTGCAGAGCCAACTTTTTATAAGTACCAGAATACTTCTACTCTTACTGCAAAAGCAACTTAGTTCCAAACTGGTGGTTTCTCGTCCTTCTCAAGAGGCAGTTAAACGTCTTATTGACCTGTAACCATTCTCAAGGTACAGCCTAATTCTCTGCTGGGTGATACTAGACTATTCTGAAACACAACTAGACTACACTTGGTCATTCTCAAGAAAAAACTAATTATGTTCTCTATGATTCCTGGTTACTTTCGAAGCATGGTCTAATTTCATTGTGGTTACTTTCAAGAAACAATTAGTTTGTGCTGAATGTTTCCCACACATTCTTAAGAAAAGCCTAATTCCCTACTGGGCGTTTCTTGGCCACTCTCGAGACGTAAAGCTACTTCGTAGTGAATGATTCCTTGTCGTTCTAAAGATGCATCATAATTTACACTAAAAGGTTACTGCAAATTCTCAAGAAATACAATAATTCTATGCTGGGGGACACAGCATAATTTCACATTAGGTGTGTATTGGTATATGAAGTCTGAATATGTACTAACTGGGTTGCATTTAAGCAAAGAAAAAATTGCATTTATGGATATTAATTACACGTGCGAAGAGGAAATGGGCAATCTCCTTGTTGGTATTAATCGATTCTTTTATCATATTGCCAAACAAAATGTTACTCACTAAGTTCAGACTGAAACAAAAATAAAGTATATTTTATAGCAGAAATCACTAGTTTGCAGGGAAATACATCATTGGACAAAGCGCTTAAACATAAGGGATATACAAGGAAGCTAAGACATGATTTTGATTTTGCCCAATGAAAAATAACATTGACAGTAGCGACCAAGAAAATTGAGGCATAACTCAGTTTGTTTTTTTATTTATTTATTTGGCTTATTTATGGGCGTCCTTTAACATCTCAGGTCATCAATGTCCCATTCAACTCAGAGCGTGAAAGTGTCTTTAAAGTTTGCTCAGGTGCCTCTACTTTCAGGGTTGAGGTTATTTTTCCTGCCGTAAACCTACGACACGGCACAAATACTTAAGATTTTTACACCCAAAAGAAGAAGAAAAAAAAAACATCGACCCTGGAAGGTATTGAACTCGAAAAACTCAGTTTGTTCATTACAATGCACTCTCAGTAACGTTAAGTGAAGTGCAGCGAAGTACGAAACAATTTAGTGACTGTGATGCATACAGTGTCCATAGTTCTTATAAACAATCCCATTCTTTTCGTTTATTACGTAACTGTGTAGTAGGCTACCTTTTTAACCTTTAAGCATGAATTCTTTTTATAAAACTAGCATGTACACAAAATCTCAGTGACAGCTTAGGATGAATTTTATTTACGGTAAAATGGAAAAGCTAATGCTCATTAACTAATGTAAATATTATTTACATACATATAATTCAGAGAATATATTACTTTTACATTTCAATAGCATACTGATATAATATTCCATAGATTTAAAATTCTTGAATTCCGCCTTCAAAAGCAACATGTTAATAGTTAACCACAACATAATATAATAAAATAAGACACAGTTCAACATACTATGTCTAAAACGGCAAACCTGAACTAATTATTAATATATGTCCTGCCTCAGCACATTCACTGCAAATTTCCTTTGTGCTTTCCAGGCACACCGGTTTATCATATTTTCAACACTTGTAAGATGTTTCCTTTATTAGCTGGTAGAGAGAAGCAACGGGAGTATTTCCCCACCCCCCTTTCAACTTTCTTTTCTTTTAGCAATATTTTCCATGGAGATATTTAAAATTACAAAAAGTACGCTGCAATTGATGTGGGGTCAGATAGATTGGTGTAAAAACGATCTGAAATCTAGCACGGCTAAACGAGTTACCGAGTATATATTGAGTGAAAGTGCAAGAAGGGATGTACTGTAAATAAATCATTCCAAAAATATGATATACACATAACAACCTGTCACCTCCCTGGTTATGGGTTAAGGAGATAAATAACTTAAGCCACTTCAGGCTGATTGTCAGTTATATACACTAAAAGCCGTAGGTTTAAAAACATGAAAGTCGCAAATAAATCTGAGTGCTATTGACACTTCTGGCCATTGATATGCTGTGCTTAAATAAGTAAGGACTACATAACTTATAACCGTGCGTAAATATCCGTTTAATGTTATAAAATTATTATAAATTGTTTTAGCATTTTTAATTTTTGTGATTAATCCAAATATTTCCTGTTATGAACGACGCCATAAAAATCATTAAATATTTTTACTGTAATTATGTTATTTAGAGTCCCAGTTAGGGGGCACAAGATTTTCAATAAATCATATTATACTATTTTTATATTGAATGTGGCACTTTCACGCCCTTGGTACCGACTTGTGTTGCCGAGTTTGGTGAGGCCTGAGCCCGTGAACGGAAAGTCTGAGTATCGAATCTCATCAGGATGTGCTTCGTAATTGAGGACTTTCTCCATCAAATTAAAAAAAAATATTTATCCAAAAATGTTTTTCTCAATATATTGAAGTAATATAATATGAGATGATATTAACACTAGTGTCTCAGTAGTAAAAACAGGCTCTAAATACTAGTAAACATTGATGGGGGCATATCATGTAGCTAATTCAACAGTGCGTGATTCTCGGAACTTATTAATTTAAAGAATCTAGCCAAAAGTAATATATCAGAAATCAATCAAAGTCATACTATTCATGCCGCAAAAGACAGAAAGACGAAGTTTTGGAACATTTTGACAGAGACCGGACGACGTTCTTTGGGCATGCTCTCAGCACTGATTCCCCAATTTTATTATGGCTTAACATGATGATGTAAAGCAACGCAAGAGCAGCACCTTATTGAGCTCTATTGTTTTGACAGAGCATCAAGCGCAAGATTATAATTTATAATGTGTAGTTAAATCAATGGGACCCGGAGAGTTATTACACAGTAGTAAAACGAGAGGGAGTAAGGGAGGGAGGTTCGTTAATACAATTATCAGCGACAGCAATGGCCCCCATCCACTCAGGATGTGACCCATTACAGTATAGTACAGTCTGTATCACAGAGAGGGACCTCACACGGAGACAGCCTACTTTCCTATTTGTGTTCACACTTTATTACCACACCTCCCCTCTGATAAGATTTCCCTAGCATGCATCAGAGAACAATACTGGAATCGATAGCCGCAGTAATTGCGTTTTTAATGGTTCAACATCCCTTCTCTGACCCCTATTCCACATGAAAGCCGGTCCCCAATTGTGAAAAAAGTTGTTCAGGATAGTGCCTACATTTAAATGGAATGTCTGCAGAAAATGATCCTTTGTACCCTTAATCTTGGCGAAATGTTCACGTTCAGTGTTTTTAGGCATAGTAATTAACCTACTCTTTCTTAAAATGACATTTGATATGATTGGCTTTAAGAAGAAATATAACACAAGAATTGACCCTATCGAGCGCAATACGCTATTTTTACAGAACGGGGGCAATATATCTTGCAGATACTGACTAATTTACGGGTCTGTGCTGTCTGAAATTCTTGTGGGTGTATTACATTATTTTTTTTTCTTTTAATGTTTTATTTATATTGTAGTGACCCTTATTTTGTATTTAAACAATATATTTCAATATATGTACTGTAGTGAAGTGATAAATATTTATATTATAGGAAATTAGCTATTATCACTGCCATACTACAATAAGAGAGAGGAAAACAACTTTATATTCCATAATATATGGGCTAAGAAACAATTAGTGGGTATTTTAAATTTTTCATGAAATCAGAGAGTTTTCTCCTAGTTCTTCCACAGAAAATAAATTACATTTTATCAGAACTCTTCCTTTGAATCTAATAAGAAGTGACTTTTGAGGATATCGCTGCAAGAGATATTAAAGTTTACTACTGTTTAGATTTATAAGAAGTGTGCCAACATTCTACAGTGAATCTTTTCAGTGATAGACTAAAAGTTGTCATTACAAACTAACAGAAATTTGCAGTTAATTGCAATAACTCTATATTCCCAGTGCCAGCATTCTATAAGACTTTGCGGTCATTTCCATCCCATACTCCTTGCTTCTGTAACATTATATACACGAAAAAGTGGCTGACAGCAACGAAGGATAAAAAACATTGAAGTACTTGAGCGGCCCCAATGTATCTTACAAATACCTTCACTTGATAATTAAAAAAAATAACAGGCAGCTGATCAATAATGAACAAAGAAGTGCTGCAATGCATTTGAAGAAGCAACTAAAGATTGGATAAACTTATTAATTTGTCATCAAAGTTACCAGTGAATGCGGGAAAGTTATCTCTCTGATACATTGTGCTGACGGAAAATAAAAAATAGATTGATGTGGAAATATACTTCACTTCTCTTAGCAGAATTATAATAAACTCTTGCATGCTTTAAAAATTTGTAATGTAATATATGTTTCCAAAAAGAAGAAATTCCAATATGCATATACATATTTTATGTCATAATGGGTGCCGAATGAAATTTTTTTAAATTGCCCATTTTAATGACCTCCTTATAAATGTTATGAAATTATGAATTTCCATTGAAATTTCAGTTTTCATACAAAACAAGTATATGCAATTTATTTAATTTTCAAAATATTTATTTTCATAATTAGTGTAGGTATATACCAAATCGTTCGTTTTGTTTTAACATTCAATTTTGGAGAATTTGTAGTATATAAGATAATAAATGACAACTTATAAATCTGCTATAAATACAAGAATCAACTATACATATTAGTTTGCACATATGGATATGAATACTTGCAATGCAAAATTAGGAATAGAAAGCAATGGTTGAAAGCATCAAAGTAGTTATTTTTCATCAGAAAAAAAAAGAGTTTGTATGAAAGTTCAGTTGGTACCAAATTCAATGGGATCTGGGTCACAAAGGGCTGGCGCTATTAGAAGCAAATAAATATTAGCTATACACCAATTAAAATCTATCCTGGTACATAGGTTTTCCTATTTATGGAAAATTGCTTGTTTTCCAAAGCAAATGAAAGCTATTGGCTCCAAGTATGAGAAGTTTAAATGAATATTACTGTTTATAAAAATATTATAAGGAAATTTTCAAACAAATAGTTCAAGCCCTTCAACTATCAAGCAAAAGCAACGCCTTTATTATGGGTGATTCCAATGCAGTAAAAAATTGTAAAATGAGCTTTGCGAAATGTAAATAAAAAGAATAATCACATTGAATTCCATAAACAGTTAGGCATAACAATTATTTTTCGACATAAGCACAATATACGTGGAAAAATTCTAAGAATAAAAGGAGAGTTGATATTGATTAGATATTAGTAAAAAATATAAAATAAAAAATAAAACCATGGAAATCCTGTCCTAGATGTTGCAACTATATTTTAATATTGATAAAAAATTAATGAGAAATAAAAATAACTTGAAGCTTAAATGAACTAAAAAATCCACGTAACCATGACGGATTTAAAACCAAGAAAGCTTGGATATATAAAAATAGGTGGAACTCAACAGGCAAAGGAAGGCGCTGAGAAAAATAAAAAGTAAACAGAAACAGGAGGAATTGAAAAAGTTATAAAAAGAAATAATATAAAATAGATTTTAGAAACTATTACCAAATATAGAGTGACATTATTTGAGTTACGGGCCACCTGAGCGCGGCTACTTCCTGAGGATGTGCAGCCACTGCAACCGGAAAAAAAAGTGATATAAAGCCCCCGGGCGTAAAGTTCGTTTTTTTATATTAGTATTTATATTTTTATTGAAAATTTAAAATTAAACTCTATTAAAACTTTTTTATAATAAGTACTAAATTAAACTCTATTAACACTTTTAATAATAAGTACTAAATGAAACTCTATTAAAAATTTTAATAATAAGTACTAAATTGCCTATATGGGATTTGAGAAGGGTGTCTCTGAACGGCATCTGCTCTGGAGATTTCTGCACTTTATCTAACTTTTATTTCGTAAGAACACGTTTCTTGTCATTGAATATCCTGTCTCTCCTAAATTTTTAACATGTTCGTGAACAGTTTCTCTACCTGAAACACGATTGCCACGGTATTTTTGTAAATCACGTTACCACGTCCCTCAAGAATCCATTGCCACATAGTTATCTTACATAACAATCCGTTATTTGAGGCAGTGGCAAAACAATCGAAGAACAATTGGCTCGCAATTTTTACACAATAAAAACACGAGTAACACACGAACGCACAACAACTATGACAAATACTCCCTCAAAGTGTAAGCTGATACTTTCACATGCACTATGTGGTGTTGTTTTTCCCAATATGGGCCGCACTATGCCGGCCTGTAACCCAAATAACCTCACTTTTTAATTATGAGTACATATAATAAGATCCACCAAAAATGTAGTATTTAAAATTAAGAAAAACAGTTATAATCAAAGATAAAAGGTAAAATACATCTTAGGTTTTCACCGTCGGTGTTATAGGTATTTAAAACAGTAAAATTCTCCCGGCTATTTCGCCGTAGTTCATGGTTAGTTGGCTGCCATATTTGGTAAGATATTAACAATAAAAGAGCATATAAGTAAGAGTGTACCGGAAACTTGTAAAACGGAGATGATATCATTAAGGAACAGAGAAATAATAAATGTGTAATTTTTCTCAACTTTTGAAAAAACTCTGACTGCAAAACTTCACGAAAATAATTTTGGTTGCTCTGTATTTTCCAAATTCCTTTAATTTTTCTTCTATTGGTACCTCAGCTGTAACCTGGAGTTTTATTGATAATCCTGAACATACTATTCAAGACTATTCTCTTCATTAATGAAATGTATTTCCAGAAATAAATGAATTAGAGGAAACACCATTTTAACATCACCATTCTTTGTTGTTATTATTCTTGTAATAAATTGCTGTATTCTCTCAAAAAGAGTGTTGATTATTTATTATCTGGAAAAAATATAATAACATATACGAACTGTAAACACACTTGTTTTCCCGGCTACGTGAATTCTCAGTGCACACTTTATGATGGCAACCGACTATTATTATAGTAAGTTGTAATAAAATATATCTGTCTGTAATGACCTGTAATGTTTGTCTAAACTAGGCGAGAAACCATAATTTGTTTTGTAAATCTACGGTTTATTAAAATAAGAGCAGTTTGCTGAGCTAAAATACTAAAGCTTTAGAATTGGTACCTAAGAAGAAAAGTATTACATAATAGGAATGTGATCGGAAGTGCTTCAGTTACTTGGAACGTATGTTTATTGTAATAAAATTTAGAACATTTACATTTTTACGAATTGTAATAGGATTTACTGTAGCGCAGCAAAAAGATGAACAGAGTAAACTGGCAATGCAATTTGAACTCAATTGGCTCAGTGAGAATATATAACAGGACTAAAATCACATCGAGTATCCTTTCACGTGAATTACGCTTTCCTAAATGTAACATAACCCGAGACTAGTATTCTTTCTATCAACATGTTACTAGAGATCTCCAAAGTTTTGACCGTCACGAGTGGCCGAGCTCGTTTAGGCGCGGACTTGTGGGCGGGAGGTATGGGGTTCGATTCCCGCCAGAGTCATCCTTCCTGACTGAGGTTTTTGCAAGGTTTTACTCAGTTCTCATAAATGGAAACTGCCGAGGATGTACCCTAAACTAAGGCCTGGAACGTTTCATTCCTTTAAAAAAAATCTTTTCCAGTTTATCATTTCATTTCATGTATCATCAGTGACCGGCGATGGTCACTGTGGTGCCTCAGTAGGAAAAAAGGCCGTTAAACACTATTCAAAAAAATCTCCAAAGTTTTCATGCTGATTTGTTTATAGCGGCCGCATACAGCTCATGCAAGCTGGCTGAAAGATATCTGTGAAGGCTACTCAACCCTTAGCTCTAGTCCCGTAAATGAACGATTATTCTAATTAATAAGAATAGTTATTAAAAAGTGAAAATAGGGAATAAATATCAATTTCATAGTTCTATGTAGCACAATTTTATAGAAATTATTTTAAATAAAAATTTTGGCAATAAAAATGCAGTTTGTTTTCGGATATAACTTTTAGAGTGAAAAGAAGTGATATAATGAGACACATAAAATAACGCTAATTCAAATATTTTTAAGAGGCTTCTTTTAAAGCACTGACTACCAGATATGGGATCGCACAGCTTCATCAAGATTAAGTCACTTGATCATTTCCACTGCTTATCTGGCGTTTTTAGCAACACATGGAAGCATACATTTTACAAAGCGCGATACACTAGAGAAGAACCAGGTCCATTCCAATACCTATACAATTCTGCTTTGAGTGTACAGGGAGATGACGACCACAACGGATGTAACAAAAACGCATTCTTGAAATGTGAACACTGAAACTACTTGTTTTGTTATAACCATTGTGTCGTTTCATTACACATCTGCCATGTGTGACCGGTATTTGAAGGAGTTTCAAATGATACATATACAATTACAGTATTTTTATTATTGTAATGCTGTATCATCTTGTCTTATACACAAGAAAGAAAACTTTTCACTCTAAATTATCGTCAGTGCCCTTTCCTTTGCATGTTGGCGCAATTTTCTACATGAGGTTCTCTGGTAAGTATAGATGATTTTAAAATGGGTTGTATCATTCAATTCAACAACGTTTATCATTAAAAACTAACTGAAAACGAAAGTTACAAATATAGCGATATATACATGGAGGTCATATAGTTTTTCACGTTATATTGCAATAATGTTTTCATATTATTCTTGTTATGTTATACAATAAATTTTTCTACACTCATGTGCAGTCGGCATAGCTTGCAGCATAAATCTGATCCACGGCCTTAATAAACAGTGCGATAAACTGACATGACTCATATCCGCGTTCCAGCTATGATAGCTTGGTTTGTGCTATTTTCAGTTACGAACTGCCGATCCTGTCCAATACAGCCCTTCGCCAACCTCGTTACTACACCCCACTAATAAACAAACCGAAATCATTGAAAAATCAGTTTGTTTCTGAAACCGTGTGGATTAGTGTTACCACGGAGTTATATGACGTTGATCTTGATGGGTATTTCCCCTCACAGCGGTCGTAGAGATTATGAAATTAAATACCAATCAGTAACAAAACTGAAACCAATTCCAGGGATCAGCCATACATCTCTTGGGATGTACAAATCAAAATGATACGAATGATGACATGTAATTAGGGTGGGACTGTCACGACCAAATTGTCTTTGACTGGGGAACGAGCCCGAAGGTTTAATTTTGGTGTAGCGTCTACCGGCCCTAGAAATTATGTGGCATTAACGCCGAAAATTAACGCTATGAATGTGTGATACTCATGTCAACTGAGATGTCATCCCAGAGTTTCTGCAAAGACTGGATCAAAGTCTTGGCATTACGCCCTTCATGTCCCTGACAGCACCAACTGCTCCAGCTTTCGTTAACCAGAAGATTACGATTGGTATATATGTGTTGAAATACTTTTTTTAATTAGCTCTTGTAAAATTATGGTAAAAATATGCACGAGTAAAACAAATAATATTAAGTAACTTAATAAAATAGCACCCTTTTTATCACATAAGCCGTAATGGAAGTTTATATAAGTGCAAAATGTAGGAACAAGCATGAACAGGCACAGCAATTGTAATAGTTTTATATTTCTTTCAAAGGTGTTAATATGTATTTTAAGGCTACGTTGGTAATATTGTTGCACATAGATGGAGACTAGCTCACGGTTGATTTCCTCTTGAACAGAAAACCAGAATTTTAAATTGTGTGTACAATATATTTATCTTTTAGTGGATTCTTGCGTATTCTGCTCAAACGTGACGTTGAACTGTGATTATGGACTTAATCCCATGCAATTCCAGCATATAAAAGTCCTCTTCCACTGCTGTGGCCACTATTTTCACAAACACTACCTGGTGTCAACAAATCGAATAGTTTAGCAAGGGCAGTATTGGTGCAATTCTTCAAAATTTCTTTGCAATGCTATATAAAGTGTATTAAAAACAAGTCCAGAAAATACTGATTTTATAAAACTCCGGAGATTGTTTTGTTTAACCCTGTACATTGTAAAGACAGTGATTGTTATCTCACGGGAATGAAAATCGTAAATGATTGTAGGGCTATATTTTCAGTAAGTTAACAGCAACACATATAGTTTCCTTCAAATAAAAGCTCTGACAGTATGTGTAACTAAACCGCAGTTTCTGTGAATAGACTTCATTTTGATCTTTCTTTATTTACTGTTACTTTACATTTGCTTTCTCATATATTTTTATATATTAATGCTTTTATACCCTTTTTATAACTTTTGATAACGCTGGTTAGAGTTCCTTATTTTGGTTAATTTAAGCTGCTAATTATGATGTTACACTTATTTTAATTTATTGTATTTAATATTAACTGAATATAGCACTTTCCCCTATTTCCATCACGTACAGACATTTTATGGAGTGAACTCTTTCTTTTAGACCATTCATACTGCTTTATCATATGTAGAACCTACTAATAGAGTACAGTGATACAAGCAACTATGTGCAAAAAGGTTACTTCATGCTTGGAATTAATATCATTCAGAACCCAGAGGCGACTGATATACTGTATTTTGCAGTTACTTTCTGCGTAACAAGAGAAGATCAAGGGGGTAAAGGCTTTTGACTAAGAGAACCAGTTTATTATTTATGAAAATTTACATCATAACGATTAGGCCTTTCGGTCCAAAGGATAAAAACTCTTATTAACTCTACTTAAAAAATTAAGATCTTAAATAAAAGTCTTATCTTTAATGACATAAATACATTTTAGTGGGTTTTGAAGGTAAATTCTGAATACAGGCCCCTTTAAATATCCCAACAAACATGAATATGAAATTCTGATAATTGGTAAATGTGTTGGCCAACCTCAGTTCTCATTCTCAACATTCTCAACGAATGTCTCCCATTCGAAAGATGGAATCCAATATGAATCACCTCCAACCTACACTTAGCCATGTGAGCAATAGCTTCATCTTGCTGGAAATGGCTGACATTCGACTGAATACTACTAAGTGCTTCTAAATTCATAAAAAGAAAGCCTTGAATATTGGTTACATTATGTTCAGCTATGACAAATGAGTTCATATTTATCATTCTGGAAATAAATGATCCAGATATTCCACACCAATTTCACACCAAACTACCTCTTTAGGAGAATGTTCATGCAATACATGCAATATGGTTCAAATGTTTATTTGCAGAGTCCGTTAAGTGAAATACACTTCATAAGTCATCCAGTTTAGAATTTGTCTATTGCCAGTGACAAATCAAATATAACATTCTATTTGCGTAAATAGGCTTTTCGCAGTCTGAAATGCGTAGAGATGATTTCTGTATTAATGCAAGACCCTTCCTAAGCTGGGCTTAGATTTGTCAAGGGTGCGTGAATTTTGCCGAGAAGAGCGAAACTCTTCAATACGAAGAGTTCTAAGTACCACAAGCCACATCGCCCACAATAATGAGATAATCACGTGAAAGTTATCATGACGAACATTATAAAGTTTCCAAGTTGAGTCTAATGGTGATATTAGTCACGAGCATCTGTGGTTCCGTGTGATTCTCTGATTTAAACAGAATTGAATGACATACTATAGTATTTCATTTTCTTTGAAAACCTTCTAAATATTTGAAACGTATCAGTTGGGCTTGGGCTCACTCTCTACGCTTACAAATGCTACCAACATGCCTCCATACTTGGAGGCGAATCTGAAATGTAAACCAAGGGATTTAGTCCGGTTTCTGTTAAGTCAGCTGAACTTTTTCCAGTGTGTCAGCATTGTGTGCGTGCGTGAACAAGCTTATTTACAGCTCTAGAGAATATTTGTAAATAAAAAATAAGGGGAACGACCATCTGCGGTACAACAGGTGACGGAGTCAAATAAATTTTGTTGGTTTCTGTAAGCGATCGGTGTTGCTCCAGTTTGTGCAATAATTATAGCAATTCAGTTTTGTCTTGAAAACTTTTCTATAGGCATCCTATGCTGCAGACATAATGTATAATAAAGCCTGGATACTCAGTATCCTAGGCATCCTATGCTGCAGACGTAATGTATAATAAAGCCTGGATACTCAGTATCCTAGGCATCCTATGCTGCAGACGTAATGTATAATAAAGACTGGATACTCAGTATCCTAGGCATCCTATGCTGCAGACATAATGTATAATAAAGCCTGGATACTCAGTATCCTAGGCATCCTATGCTGCAGACATAATGTATAATAAAGCCTGGATACTCAGTATCCTAGGCATCCTATGCTGCAGACATAATGTATAATAAAGCCTGGATACTCAGTATCCTAGGCATCCTATGCTGCATACATAATGTATAATAAAGCCTGAATACTCAGGACCCTAGGCATCCTATGCTGCAGACATAATGTATAATAAAGCCTGGATACTCAGTATCCTAGGCATCCTATGCTGCAGACATAATGTATAATAAAGCCTGGATACTCAGTATCCTAGGCATCCTATGCTGCAGACATAATGTATAATAAAGCCTGGATACTCAGTATCCTAGGCATCCTATGCTGCAGACATAATGTATAATAAAGACTGGATACTCAGTATCCTAGGCATCCTATGCTGCAGACATAATGTATAATAAAGCCTGGATACTCAGTATCCTAGGCATCCTATGCTGCAGACATAATGTATAATAAAGACTGGATACTCAGTATCCGAGGCTTCCTATGCTGCAGACATAATGTATAATAAAGCCTGGATACTCAGTATCCTAGGCATCCTATGCTGCAGACATAATGTATAATAAAGACTGGATACTCAGTATCCGAGGCTTCCTATGCTGCAGACATAATGTATAATAAAGCCTGGATACTCAGTATCCTAGGCATCCTATGCTGCAGACATAATGTATAATAAAGACTGGATACTCAGTATCCTAGGCATCCTATGCTGCAGACATAATGTATAATAAAGACTGGATACTCAGTATCCTAGGCATCCTATGCTGCAGACATAATGTATAATAAAGACTGGATACTCAGTATCCGAGGCTTCCTATGCTGCAGACATAATGTATAATAAAGCCTGAATACTCAGGACCCTAAGCATCCTATGCTGCAGACATAATGTATAATAAAGACTGGATACTCAGTATCCTAGGCATCCTATGCTGCAGACATAATGTATAATAAAGACTGGATACTCAGTATCCTAGGCATCCTATGCTGCATACATAATGTATAATAAAGCCTGAATACTCAGGACCCTAGGCATCCTATGCTGCAGACATAATGTATAATAAAGCCTGGATACTCAGTATCCTAGGCATCCTATGCTGCAGACATAATGTATAATAAAGACTGGATACTCAGTATCCTAGGCATCCTATGCTGCAGACATAATGTATAATAAAGACTGGATACTCAGTATCCTAGGCATCCTATGCTGCAGACATAATGTATAATAAAGACTGGATACTCAGTATCCGAGGCTTCCTATGCTGCAGACATAATGTATAATAAAGCCTGAATACTCAGGACCCTAAGCATCCTATGCTGCAGACATAATGTATAATAAAGACTGGATACTCAGTATCCTAGGCATCCTATGCTGCAGACATAATGTATAATAAAGACTGGATACTCAGTATCCTAGGCATCCTATGCTGCATACATAATGTATAATAAAGCCTGAATACTCAGGACCCTAGGCATCCTATGCTGCAGACATAATGTATAATAAAGACTGGATACTCAGTATACCGACAAATTAAACCTTTGTTGAACTTCACCTCAGTGATAAAAGAAAAAAACCACGAAGCAAATTGACATGTCTATGTACTAAGCGTTACTGTGTTCAACACACAGGGTGTACTAAGAGATCTAAATCGAATAACTTCTAAACAAAGGAAAAACTTTGAACAACTTAGTGAACTTTCCCGAATAAACTCATTTCTATATAAATATAAAGACAACGTTGACGAAAAGCTTACATGCTTGCCAAAGGCACATAAAATAAAGAATACTTCTTATTGAAAGTAATACTTAGTAATCTTCTAACTGTAACTTACTGCTCTGTAGAACTTTCTTTCAGCCTGCCATTTGTACACACGCACCCTCAAATAAAAAGCAGAGCTGAATCCCTGAGGCTTCAGGGAAAAAATGATAATAATTCACGTTTCACTCTCTTTCTTCTGTTACATCAGAGCACGGTAAAGCGTTTGATAAATATCCAGCAAAACATTTAAACCGCTCTACGAGGCCCCGGGCATAACTTTAGAAAATAGCTTAACCAAATAATGATATTCATTAACTGGTTTTATTTTCGCACTAAAGCGTGCACACAAAATTTGGCTTCAATTCTGAATATTAATTAATTTAAAATATTTTTGTGGAGGTTAAATTATCCGCGTTGCAAACTGTTGATGTTGTGTACTCAGCAGACTGTTTAATAATATGGTTGTTATTTATTAATTGAAATTAGGAAAAAGGAACTATCAGCAAACGGTTCACCGGCTTTAAATTATGAACAAAATTTTGTTTTCTGTCCTGTCTTAAAAGAAATATTGGTTTATATCCTATAAAGTTCATATTCATTTATTTTGCTCTACATACCAACCAAAATCTTAGAACATTAGCATTATTACACCAAAAACATTACTTTTTGTGTACATGAAAATTTGTATTTTGTATTTATAATTATAAAAAATAAATGTGTGAAATTCATAGTCTAAAGAGAGTAATTGAAGAAAATATCCTATTACTTTATATTATATTTTATTCTTACCTGTATAGATGTATCAAACATAGACCAAAGAAAACCAGCGGCAGCGTGTGTGGATTCAGGACCGTGTAACGGTGATGAGAACTTTGATGAACGTGTTGAACACCGTTTACAAATTGGTTTCCTTTACTAGATTAGATTCTCCTTGATCCCTTGACATCGTCGTTTGCTGACACAAAGCATCTGGTTTTTAACTTCCTATTTTGATCACTCTCCCAAGAAAAAAACTAATTCCACATTATACGCATCTAAGTATCAAATTTGAACAATTAAGTTATGGTGATTTGTCTAGACGTTTACCAGCATCCTATTACAAGATCAAAAGCATTTGTTATGCGCATGTAATGTATCTGTTCACAATATGCGTGGCTGTAGTCTTATAAATATATTGAAATTCATCATAGAATCGCCTCTCACGTATGGTAACCTCCAAGTTTACCTGTGATTTTCCAGTCATGCAGCCTTAATGAGAATTGTTAGACAAAATATCACTTAGATAGGATGCCAACAATGAATAATATTTAACACCCGTTTTTACTACCTAGGCATTACAAGCGGTAGACACTGATGATGCATAGATGAAAGAATAAACTGGGAATGTTTTTTATTATTTTTTAAGGAAGGAAATGTTCCAGGCCTAAGTTTAGGGTATTTCCTCGGCATTTTCCATTTATGAGGACTGAAAAAAAGCTGGAAAAACCCTGTCAGGGGGACGGTCCTGGGGAGAATCGAACCCCAAACCTTCCGCTCACGAGTCCGCGCCTTAACTATCTCGGCCACCCGTGGCGATCAAGATGCCTTGTTTAGTTATAAGCCAGCTCAGAAAGAGATGTTTTAATTAATTGTGTGCAATTTAAATTTGAGCATGATATTTCCTGGAATCTTCCAAAATGTGATCCTAGTTTGCAGCTGAAAGTTTTATCTGGCTTTCACGTTTCTTAGAATATCCATTTACTTCTGTTATACATAGCATTTATATGTCAATTTAGCACATTTAGTGCTTGTAGAATGCACACTTCTCCTCATAAGTATAATTTTTTTACAAATCTTGTTTTTAATCGAAAAAAGTAAACCACTACATTAGAATTATTTCCCTTTATCATTGTGTATAACATTCTTCAACATTAAAAAAATATTTCATTTTCATGTGAATGTTATATCATGAATATCGTTGCCGTTCTCTTTATTTGATCTATTCTTTCTTTAAGAATATGTAGATAAAATATAAATATTATTTAATTCATCTATAAAGATATTTAAATTGCAAAGTTAAAAAAATAAAAAACATTCCCAGTTTATTATTTCATCTCATATATCATGTATGTGTATAGCTTTATGTTCAAATACGAATTTTAAATACTAACAAGCTGCTATAGGCTATAAGTAGTTTCTTATTAATATTTACGATATTAAGAGTACAAAGTTGGAAAAAATGTCTTAAATTTAATTTGCAAAAATGGTGTGATGGTCGACGGTGATTTTGCTGAGGTATCCGCCAGCAGACACTCATTTTGGTGCGGATATATGGTCGATGTCGTCACAAATTCTTACTCCATCCCTGGTAGATTTATCCTTACAAAAATGTGTGTTAGCACCGTTCCACTTTCTCCCATTCGCAACTGAGGAGTTTGGCTCTCTCCGTTGTCGCTCGGGACTGGAGCCCCAGTAATCGTCTCCTTGTAGGTATAAATGCGAAGACCAGTGAGGATATTCTAGTTCACTAGGTGTAGGATCGGGGAAGACTAAGTCGCACCTTCAGGAAATGCGAGGTGGTCCGGACTTTTAAGAGATAAGTCTATCAAGTCCAGTGAAGAAAGAAGAGAAGTTAATTGTTAATTTAGGCTGGAATTCGCAACAACCTGCGTAGCTTTAGCAGTTCAGCTCGTCTCCTTCTCCTACCTCCTTTGCCCTGGCTGTCCTTTATATCTAAATTATACCTCAAGCCAGTTGGGCACAAACAGTAGGCAGCGCGGGAGATCTAACAGTATTCATTTTTACAACTGTATTTTTATTCTTTACATCCTGAGTAAGGTATTTTTGTTGAACAATTACAATACAGCTGAGCAAAGTAGAGGTTATATACACTTGCTACACTTTGCTGCATCTTGCTACGTTGCTTTTTATTACTTTAGCACAGCTGAATAAGATATAGATTATACACAACCGCCTTGCTTTGCTGTGTGTTGCTACATTGTACCTTATTACTTAAGCTCAGCCGAGTAAGATACATGCCACACACAATTGCCTTGATGTACTTAATATTGCTGTATTGCATCTCATTATTTTAAATTTAATTTCATTATTCACCTTATTATGATGGATAAAATTGTGTATACAACTCGGCCCTCACCAAGAAGAATGCGAACAAAGATGGTTGACTATGACTATGACTACTGTGAACCGTAAATATTAAATAACGCAGTAACGAAGAAAAATAATGGATATGCACAATTGCTTTCAATTGTCAAAATTACCCCATCCCCTGCCATCGATCCGCATTCCTGGTGAAGCAAGATTGCATGCGTTTAGACAGCGCAGGACACTAGACCACGGAGATAGGAAACGCCGTCCCAACTCCCGCCCTCTTGCGCACTCTCTGTAGCGTCCCTTATAATGGCGAGAGGCATTCTGTTTATCGCCGGTGGTGGCATTTGGAAGCAGAAAATCAGCACTCTCAGTTTTCAGCGTCGTTGTCGTGAGCGTGGGAGGTGTAGTTTTTTTGTGCTGATAAAATTCTAGTGCAGTGCTCCTTCCAACTTTTAATTAATATCCTTTAACCTCTTTACTACACGATTATTTGTTATTTTTCTGTGCATAAATTCTAAATTTTCTCGTTCCTTCCACTGAGGTTTATAAAACGTCATTCAATTTAAACAAGAGAAATGTTGTGAACATAGTAGTTATCTAAACGCTAAGGTGTTTTAGACGAAATTAAAGTCCTTAAACAAGTGATTGTTTATTAAATGACACTATGAAAATGAAGCTCAAGAACAAGATAAAACAGAGAGAATATCCTTGAATGTTATATGCTGATAAAACTATAGTTGGTGAGAACGAAAATGGTCACAAAAAGAAATTCTATAAAATAGATACGGTACACAGCAACTCTGCTGTAAGATATAATGAAATTATTTTGATTTCAGGCAAAATATGCTCAAGCCTAAATTTTTTCATACTTCAGAAACTGATACAGAAATGTACCTTCATGTTAATATGATTTGCGCTACATATTTAGATAACAAAGCACAAAGACAAAAACCACAAATGAACTATAGTTACGTGAGGCAAAGATGTAACTTTCTGATTTCCAGTTACTCTTTGAAAGAAGCACGTCCAACAGAATATTTTAACATATCCATGAATATACAAAACTATTGAATCTTAAAAATTATGTAATTCAGATTCAGAAACGTTTCTAAATATTTTTACTACCTTAAAATGGAGAAACATATGAACATAACGACTGCACCGGCCATCTGAGCATATGGAAAAACAGTAGCATTGTTTGTAAAAGAAAGAGAGAACGACAGACAGACAGAACAAGGCTTTGGTGTTGCAAAGTATTAGCCGTACAAGCATTATTATTGGTGTTATTAATTTTGTTTGAAGCAGAGGACTTCACACAGGTCGTTTCTTGATGCCACAAATGGATGTGCAGTAACGGGTAAGGCCGACAACAGAGAAAGATCGGTAATTCAGCAGTATAGCATATTTGGTTGGCAATATAAAATTAGCTTATAAGAAGAAATTATTCAAAAATTTAGTTCGCTGCAGCACATATATGTCTGATATATCATGTAGTCAAGAGTATACTTCCCTGATCACTGAGTTGAAAAAGTTTACTCTGAAGGCTGTATTTTCTAATGTAAATACTTCCTGAAAACTAAACTCCTTCAGTTATTTAATATTTGGAAGAAAAATATGTTTGATGTATCGGATTTTTGCTAATTTCTTTTCTAAATTACCAACAATATGGAAGGATTTGAGAAAATATGCAAGCATGAGATCTGGCTCTTAAAAATTTGCACAAGAGCTAAATGCAAAGTGGTGATATCTATTTATTTAATCTATAATTAAATAACTATGCCATTTACTTGTATTTTGAGAATAAATTCCGATTATTTACAAGGAATACTACAGCAGCTAAAACCTCATAAAGTTAGTCCATGTTGTTTAATTGGCTTACTGGAAATTATACATTAAAATTGTCACTACATCCCTTGATCGAAGCAGAGACCAAAGCTGCTTCTTCTCATTTGTGGCAATAAAGATAAACGTCTGACTATTCCTAGCTTGGCACTTACGCAGAAGAAATATAAAAGAGAAACAAAAAAAAAAAAAAAAAACCGAAGTAAGATTATCCTTCTGTGATTTATAAGTAACTATAATACACCCTAACGGTGTTCTACCCAGCCTCATGAGGACAACTGGGGAGGGAGCAAGCAAATCCGGTCTGAAAAGCCAGGAATAAGGTTATTTGAGATGCTGCAGCACTATAATAGCTCCTTAGCTCCTTAATGGCGCTTTTTGTGACAGTTGCAAACTCGGCAGCTTCTGGTTCTTCGGTGAAATTGCATCATGCATTATCATTAAACAACCTCTTTATGCATAAACATTAACTATTTATTTTGGTAATAGTGCTTGGATACGTGTTACTGTATATTTTGTATGACATTCATTAAACGTGCTTTTTTTTTGTTAATTTCTATCTATAAGTCAACTATATAAAGAAATTAAATTTAAATAATCAAAAATACCTTTATAACACACAAATAATTTAATAGTAGAAAAAGAAACTATTTAAACTGCTTAGCGAACTTCGATTTGTGACAAGGAAAACATTGATGTTAAAAGTACAAAAAGTAAAAATCCACCATTACTGTATTTCTAAATAATGGAGGTTGCAGGTTTTAGAACAAGTTACCAAGATTTGGAAAATGGTTAGATCTTATAAACTGGCGTGCAGAATATACGGCGTATGTCTTCTCATCCTGCGGATTGTGGCGTTATACAATCCCTGCGTTTTACTGACTCCTGTAAACACTGTCCCCTTCGTCGTATCGATTTCGGCCGTAATGGCTACTATATGCATCATGGCATGTTCTGACTAATGTTGCACTGTGCGCGCACTGGGCTTTAGCGTTGAAGCTCCGGGGTTCAAACTTTTGAACATGAAAGTATAGTCCTTTGTTTCTGGTCCGAAAGAGAGAAATAAAGCGCATTCTGGGATATTTATTATATAAGCCCTAATTATCTAAATTTCAATTAAATCAAATATTACTGTAATAATCCACCTTAATGGACATTATAAGTAAATGCAAATAAATTTACATTAATAATGTTAAATTACATACATAAGGAATTGACTGATATTTTACTCTTTGTAGATAGACAAAAAATAAGAGTAGTTCTGGAGAAATGTGTACATAGATAAATGTAAACTTCTGTCTAATGAAGTTGGCGGGTGACTTGAGAGCATGTAAATTTGCCATCGACTGTAAAATGCATGTTTCCCTACTTACCAATTCGCAGAATGAGAAGATTCACCGATTATAATAAATAACATTTTTAATGTATAATACACATTTTAAAGAACCCTTAAGCTTTATTTTGAACAATCATTATTTTGTATCAGTGCTTTAGTGTCATTGCTCATTAGAAGACAATAAATATATTATTGTCAAAAACCTATGAACTCGGCAAAAATGTATCCACTATGGATTATCTGTGCTGTCTGCAAGCAGCCTATTATTATCTGTTCTCTAAGTAAACCCTTGGAAAACAAGAAGACTCACAGCAAGTAATGAGTATTTTGAACCCTTATTTGCAAATTATACACAGCAATAAAGGAAGTACTTTGAAATATTGCAACCAGAGCTTGATTTTGTATATGTATTATCATTTAAGGAAATCTAGATAAAGTGAGAAGTAGACAAGATACATTACTCCTGATTGCTTTGATCTAAATGATCCACAAATTATCAAATACTTCCCTTAAGAGGTGAGATTTCTTCCCTTAAGAGGTCATTAGAGAGTAAAGTACAATTAGTTGATATATTCATCTAGTGCTGTAGATTTGGAATTTGGAATTCAGATTCTTTTTGGACAACAAATGGTTTGTCGCTGTATTTTTGAGTTAAGAGTTACCGTTAAATCTTTACCGTGCAATGAGACTTGAGCAACGTCTTACGCGCATCTTGATAATAATATAAACACATCAAGGGATCAGGGATGAATACGCAGCTTCAAATCTGAGTTTTGCTATGCCTTCAAAGCACAACAGCGAGGGATCTCATTGCGTTATAGATCGGAGGATGACGACTCCACCCACTTATGAAGCGATGCGGATTACAAACTTCGTTTGAGTAGAATTCGAGTTTGTTGCTTAAGGAACAACACACATTTAAAAAAATCTTGGTATGTATAAACAAATTATAAACAATGATTATATGTGTTTCGTTGTTTGACTGCATACTTTTAGCAATAGTATTCAGGGATTATTATTTGTTTTATTTATTTACAATATTACATTGTGTATGAAAAAGTAAGTTACATTTTAATATAGGAATCTGGAAATTCTTTTCTGCTAAAATATTTGGATACTTTGGATATTTAAGTTCAGATGAAATATTTAATTGAAATAATTGCAATAGTAGAATATAAAATGATGTAGTTAGGGCTCTGAACACAAGAAAAGCAGTTACATACAGGATGTGGAGGCATGTCAAAAATTTGGCAATCCAGAAGAACAACTTCCAGACAAACCAAGCACTACAGTTGCTGCACATTTCTGTACCTTACAACCCTGAGAGAAAAGATATCAATTGCCGCCTTGTTAGGAAGTGTCTTACAAAAAGTTCACAATTCAACTATTAAAACAAAAATTTTTGGAACAGGCTGCACGAAAGAGTACCGAATTCTCTTTATCGATTAAGGTGTTCAGCGATTTGCGGTGCAAATCGGGCACATCGTGTTGATTGGTATTGTAGCTTGTCAATTGCCAACAGGAACAACGGAGCCATGTTCTGTTCGCAGGTGAATCAAGTTCCGGTTAGCAGCAGAATGCGCTTATGAAAACACCAGGTGAAGCAGAAAGACCAAGATATATACAGAAAATTCGCAAATACAAAGGAGTATCATCAGAGTATCATCATAGCCTGGGGAGGAGCAATAGCAAATAGAAAGCAGATATCATTTTGACCCATGCAGCAATGAATATAAAAGAAACATTCAAAAGGTTTGTCCTTCCTGTTGCTGAAGCATCAGGTCCTGAAATGGTTTAAGTGCATATTAATGTCAACACACATATTGCAGAGTGTGTATCTATGTGGTTAGAAAAAAACAATTGGAAAACATTGAGACTAGCTATTCATGAGTCTTAATTATTCAATTGTAGAATATCTAATAAGATTAAATATTTAATCACATTTATTCAATGCCAAGAAGATATTAAGCAGCACATACATGAAGTACAGCTCATAGTACAATTTACTGGGGGCACAATCGTCGCGGAAAGCTTTCAGAAAAACAAATATTTTGCAAATACTTGTGATTGTATGTTGATATAGAAATTTTCGTGATTTTCGTTAAAAAGGATTAAATTTTGCTTTTGTGAACAACTGTCCTACATTTTCAATTTACATATTGTAAATATTGTTTACACAATTTATATAATATTCCATACATAAATTTTAGAAAATATAATATGTTTTTGTGTTCCTTAGACAATATTCTGTGTGTATTTTACAAATATTCTCTTGATCGAAAATCTGTGTGTATTACATAACCATCCTATACAGGTGCCCAACTATGATGTACTAATATTTATATAACATCCATGATTACCGACGTATCAATTAGATAAGGCTTAATACTAAACGTTTAAAAACTAGACATGTGGTTCCTTTTGCATTCCGTGCCCTTTAAAAACTTTTCACTTTCAGAGCTGGTATATATATTTCACTGGTTATGATGAAATATATTAGTTCAACATTACAAGAATATATTCTGAGATATCTATAAAATTCCATTATTATAACACAAACTCTCAACACGGAGACTTTTAAAAATTATAAAATTATATATGTTTGAATTGAGAGCGTATTTTTATAATATAAGTGGAAAAGAAGGTTCAATTACGAGCACAAAAAGTACCACCAAATATCTTAAATAGGTTGAGAACTAAAGCACTAATCGTCTTTCATAAACCATACAAAGCACATTATTAGTAAACATAATTGCAGAGTAATGTATACAAAGGCAATTTTTATATATACAATTAAATAGTACAATATTAAAGAGTTGTAAACGATATATAAATTAGTGAGAATATGAAAACACTACCAACTGAGAATATTGGTACAAAATTTAATTGTTTTTTTTTTTGAGTAGTGTTTAACGCCCATTTTTACTACTGAGGCACCACAGGCGGAAATTTAATTGTAAATGTATGTATGGATGCTGAGGTGAAGATGATATATATCTTTTGTATTCTTGCATTCGTTGAGGCAAGAGTAATACTTTAGATGAAGAAGAAAAATGGTAGATTTAGATGTAGATGTAGTGCCCATCATGTATACTGGATAAACATTGGGCATTGCGTTTGATTTTCCATGCCGGCAAATATTTGAATTTACGAACAGTAAATGGAATTAACTACCGGTTCTTTCGTCATTTAAGCGGCCATATATCAACTCGAGAAGTCCACATGACGCCGCTAAACGTGACTTGAAGTTTGCCAGCTGCCACTGCACTTCTACAAGGAGAAGATTTTATTAACCAAATTACTTACATAGTCGGCGTGGTCCTCTTAATGTTCCGCCTATTCAGGGGTATCAAATATTATATGTTCCTCAATGAAACAGTCTTTAGACATTTATCTTTTTATAGCTTATATTTATCTACATGCTACCCATCAATACCTTTGAGAACATAAACAATAGAAAACGCTAAAGTAAGAAAAATATCATTATAGCAGAACTTCTTTTGCAGTTTAGATACCTTTAAAGAGGCTGAATAAGCCTACATGATCTCTATTTACGTTCACATTGTAGCTCTATGAAACAAACTTTTTACTTCAATAAGAAACAGTCTGACCAATTTCTTGTGGAAAATGTTCCACGGTCTTTTTATTATATCTTCATCTTTTCTAATGGGAAGTAATTATTGTGCATTTATTTGGCAAGTTACATGTTACTATTTTATATAGCTAATAAAAGCCGCGAAATTTTTCAAAACCGTAGCACACTTCCTTTCAAAAGGGGTAACAATAAGAATAAGATATTTTATAAAATGTCCATGAACAAATTTGATATATTTTAAGTACGAATTGGACTGAACTGGATTGTTTGGGGCGGAGAAGGATACTTCAATACTTTAGCCTCTATTTTTTAATACTGTTTAATGTCCGTTTTTACTGCTGAGGCGTCACAGGCGGTGGACGCTGATGATACGTGAGATGATGTACTGGGAAAGGATTTTTTGAAGGAAGGAAGAAAGAAAGGAAGCGTTCTAGGTTTGAATGGCATTTGTCATTTATGAGGAAAACTGGGAAAATCCTTAGTAGGGGAGAACGGTCCTGATGGAAATTCAATTCACAAGAATTAACATTCTTATGTTAAGATACCAAAATCCACTGTTGGGCAGTGAAAGAATCACTTGTTATGAACTAAAGATAGTAAAATGCAGTAACATAATACACATATAGGGAGTAACAGTTCTATGTCCTATTGGAATCATTTTCAATCAAAGACGCTTTCCAAATGAGTATGTCTTAATTGATATACCCTTGGTTTAAATATAACCGGTTAAATTTTTTTACATCGGATTGGATTAGACGAAACAAAGGATTTCAAACGTAAGAAAGCCCAAACGAGGGCCTATGTATTATACTGAACCTCCGGAAGAAAGGGCTGAAGTGAGAAATGCGAAGAGTGGCCAGGTTGGTGGGGCGGCAGGTACGGAAGCAGGTGGGGTCACTAACGTTCTCAGGCACCTTTTCCTTTCTTCGTCTATTACGACACCGGTGAAGCCGTTTCCAAACAGCTCGAGCTCCTTGGAAGACTTTTACCTCACCAAACGACAGGGGAGTTATTCCAATGAGCCTTGGGCAGTTATTCCACCACTGCGCACCGCTCAGCACCAATCCATGTCGCCTGTCTTGCAATCCTGAAAAGGAAATTTAAAGAGAGGGGATGAGAAACTGGAAATTCGTGGAAAACAAATATCCATCCCAGTGTTTGCCTAAGTGACCAAGGGAAACAGTGGGAAAACTCAAATCAGGATGAACTAACCAGAAATCTGAATTTGATGCATTACCGCCTAAGCTACCGCTACTCGGTTAAATTTTAGCGACTGAGCTGGAAATAGGGAAAAACTGTATTGCTTGATATTGTCATGTCATTTGCATCAGCAACAAACAAGACAAGGGCTATTGTGTCCCCTGACATAAGTTTATACGTAGTTAGTATTGTCAGCTTTGGTTCTTACTGGCAATTTCAAAATAGGTTGACATAGTTAAGATAAATTATAGCTCCATTTGGAATTTTATGGGGATTTATTTTGTGTTTATGTTCTATACTTTTGCTAACAAAATAGTTCTAATTTTTTGATACGCTGATTTTTATACAGTTGAGAAACAAAAGCTGGTACTCAACATCTTGTAGTTGCTTCTGAATGTATTATTCTGGGCTAATTCGTATCAAGAAAGAATATAAAACTAGTTATTGGTTATGGTTTTTAGATAATGTGACATGACAAACATTCTTTGACATTCCGGATATGTTCCTTGGTCATTTCCAACCTCTTTCTGTGCACTTTAATCTAGTGGGATAGTGACTAAGGCGGTAAGGCTTGGAACTCACATTCGGGAGAACAAATCACTTGGGACCAATCAATATGACCTTGAGATTTTTCGTGGATTTCACCGGTCATTTAAGGTAATATTGGAGTTAATCTTTTCTTTCCATGCATTTTCTGCTCTCCCATTTCAATTCGTTTCATTCCCCTGGTTCTGACTTCAGGGTCGAAAATGCCAGGCGCGATAAGGTAATGCTGTGTGCGGCGGTGGATTCACGCATAGAGCTATGGCGTCTAGTGTGGAAGCAGTCCTTCTGAAAGACTCGGATTCCTTGGAAGAGACTCCGCCAGCGTCGGGGTGCTCAATCTGGAAACAATGTTAGGGCCCACCACCCCCCTTACTCCTGGACGCCAGATGTCTGCTTCATGACGTCCCTTATTCCCGAGGGGAACGAGTCACAAACGACCGCTGTTATGATTGAAATGTCGAACTGCCTCTTCCTTCTTCATCAATTCACTCCAGTCCTTTAAAAATTCAAAAAATTGTTCTTAATGAACGTTAGTACAAACTCATTTGTTTTCGTTTAACAAAAATACAGAATTTAGTTCCATCCTAGTCTGTTGATCATTCGTGAATGTTTTCTACGCATGCGGGGAATTGCTGGACGACTACGCTGGTGATGCGTGGAGCCATTGCAAAAATGTACATAAAAAAGAGGCTGTTGCAGCAAAGAGAAGTCAGAATGCAGGGATATGAAATGTTCTTTCAGCAGTGTGTTGAAATGCTGCAGCCTTGTTTAAATTGCATTACAAACCTAGGAAAGCCCAGTTTGTTTATGTGTCAAGTAAATAGAACAAATAAATGGGTTATACATATATGAACATTTTCATTTCTGAGTATGTACCTGTATAATAATTGTTTGCTCTCTGAAGTTATTATGTTGCATGTAACACAATCCTAGAAACATGTTTTCTTTTGCAATGAAAGTTTTTACACAGTCGCTGGGCTCTGCAAACATACATTTTTATTGTATACTGAAGAAACGTTCGAATATATAGCAAGGCAGAATGCAAAAGCAAGAAAACTTCATTCTATTTTCAAATCCTGAGATACAAAAAATGATTCTGAGTTCTTAGCTTTCTAATAAGCGACTATCATGTGGTAAGAAACATTCCAAAAATTGATAAGGATCTTCTATCCATAAATTGCCATAGAGTTTAACTTTCATGATAGCATTTTATCCATTGAATAATAATTGTTTTTTACCATATTCTAATGCATAGTAGTGTATATATTGTATGAGAAAATGGTTTATTACAAATAATTATTAAATTTTAATCTAATCAAAGTAAGTATATTTGGAACACAACTGACAGTTTGAATACACTTTTAAAATTGAAAAAGCGTACAGTCTAATGCATAAATCGTGAATTAGTATTATAGTTGATAATTATATATATATATATATATATATATATATATATATATATAGCATATAGATCAAATATTGCCTAAACTTATATTTGCAATTAGATCTATTATAGAACTATATGCATTAATGTGAATTAAGATCATAGCTATGTTGCGATGTGAGGTGTGTTCATAGACAGTCAAATGTGACTATGTGATTGGCGGAGGCACAGTCATAAGCAGCCTGCATCTCAACATAACCAACTTCACGCACTGCCTCTTAGTGTACAGGTTTCGTGGTAAGGTGTTTTTTTTTTTTTTTTTTTTTTTTTGAGAACTTCAATAGGTAAGCTTTGTAAATGAAGATTGTATTTGAATTTTAGTTTATTAAGTTACCTATTTGTATTTACTGTGTGGACTGTATTTTTGTCTGAAGAGAGTGATATGATTTATCGTTTCACGCATGAACAGCTGATTGACATTCACATGTTGTATGGCGCATCGGATGGTAGTGCATTGGCAGCTCATTTTGAGTATTTGCATGTTACGGCATATGGTCCACTGAACGTATGCTCTATATTTGATAAAATAAGTTATTTGTTTGACGTAGAAAATTGTGCTTAAGGAATATTTAATAATAAATACCTATTGATGTGTATAACTATATTAATATATAAAATGGAACTGATAAAAGGTATTTATATTAATTTAGTCGTCCTGACTATCCCCAAATAAAATTGTAGTTTTGGAGTTAACGCCTGCAGAATCGCAACATGTGTACGAGGCTATTTGTTTCTATTCTTGAGGTACTCATAATTTGACCCCCTTTCCAATTGTAAAATATTTTTATTTATTGTTTCTTTTTTAGTAGAAAAAATATATATTATAGCAGATATAGACTTTGGTTATATCTCACGACTGAGACACCACGAAAATCTTCCAATGACCAGAGAAAAAGGAGAACATATGGCAAGAAATAAGTGAGATTAAATTTGCCTGATAAAATTTGTTAAAACATAAAATATATTATTTTTGTTTCTAGAACTAGTTGCTAGGTAGAGGGGGTGTAGTATGTGACGAAAGCTGTAATGTTGAAGTAGAAAGTATAGATGATATGCGTTGTCAGCGTTGACTCGGTTCGCTGTGTATTAGACTAAACCTGGAACTAGAGGAGGTTAATTATTGAGAATGATGAAATAACATTTAAACTGCAAAAGAAATATAAAGATATTCTCCTGAGATATTACATCTAACCTGTCAAGTGCTCGGCCTTCACCGAGCTCCCGGAGAAATGAGGGACTGCTGAAGTGACGTCAATAATTTTGTTACCAATTTAAAGAAGATAAGCATTCAAGAATCAACAGATTTTGGGAAATAGCAACCGAATTCCTTTTCCTCCGTTTGCTCAAAATTATTAGATAGTTGTTCAATTAATCCACTTCTTTGAACAGGAGCGTCATTTCTCTACAAGGACGGTAGAACATTAATTTCATATATCCAGAGTAATCTCATCTCCATAATAACGTACTTATCAAAGTAAGAATTGTCAGGAGCTCTTCAATCAATAGAACGGCTGAATCAAGAAAAAATGTCTGAAATCACCCGAAAAATGTTCCAGAGAAAAATGGTGAATTTGTAGAAATATGTAAGCATTGCTCAGACAAAAAGGTACAAACAATCCTGAGATCGTATGTTTTCTATTTGTACCCACTACATCATGTGAAGTATAAAAATGATTACGGGCCAATCGCATACCATTTGCTTTCAATAAATTCTAGAAGTTTTTTGTTGTATTTCGTGCGTTCACAAAACATAAGATAAATACACGCAAATCATGATTATATATATACATTTTAAATTGAAACCTCATGCAGAATGAGTTAATAAACCAAAACCTTATGCAGAGCGAGGTAATATAATCGACAGTTTATATATTGTCTTCTTGTGTTTTTCAATCTGGTTTCACTGCTTCACGGCAGTCTATACCTGAGTACATCCGAAGTGTTTACCGATAAAATTGCAAGGTCGATGATTCCACGCGGTCCCTTAGCCCAGGCCACTCAACTTAACGTTCCACTTGATAAACTCTCTCTCCGTGATTGTTACTGTGACAGAATTGTATATTTTTATTTTAATTGTTTTGACTTTATCTATTTCTGTTTATTCTTGGGTGTTAAGCTCCGGTTAATAGCTTCATGTTCATTTGCCTGCTCTTCATATTATAACAAGATTGACCCCAAAACGTTGAAATAGTGTGGTTTTGAAAAATGAGGTCTAAGAAATTGAAATTTAATCACTGGCCGAGGTTCGATTTTCGGTATGAACAAGCTGCGTGAGCTGGATTTTGTTTCCGGAGTTTTCCTTGCCCTGAAAGGCGAATGCCAGGAGGTTTCTGCTGTCAACAGACTGTATACTTATTAACTGCATTGAAGACTAATGGTAGTTAGTTGCATTGTAAAGTATTGAATTCTTATAATAATGCCCAAGTAAGTAAAAATAAACCACTCTTATTTTGAACCTTGAGAAACAGCGTTAAATTTTTACTTGTAAGTTATGTAATGCCTCTTGCAACACCTACAACATAGAGGAATAAGCTACTATCTCTCGTACACTCATCTGATACCGCACGGTTTCTGTGTTCAGCTGTCGCGAAGGAAGGAGGTATATTTTTAGTGCAAACCGTACTATGTAGAATTGACTGCAATACTTGCGCATTCTATAGCTTTGTGACTCATAAGTATTATTTTACTGTTAAGAAAGCCAGCGACACTGAGTTTGGCATGATGGAAGATGACAATGAAAATTTTTGAAATGTCGGAAATGTCTTCCATCTGCAGCTAACTGATTACTAAAAATTTGTAAATCATATTTGCATTAAGGAATCCTTTTCCACTCTAGCAGTTTTTGAAACTTTAATCTCATTTCGTGTAGTAGTGTATGTACAAGCGTATTTTAATAATGTCTAAATGATATTATAAAGATATTACTAATCATTGACGAACAATACTCCGCATGAAGACTTAACAGACATTTGTTTTTTTATTTTTTTATGCTTAATATTGTAAGGAAATATATGTATCGTAATACATTTCATTTCTATTCCCAAGACAAATACTGCAAACAACTTTCCTCAAAACTCTACCTTAAATGTAAGTAATAGCTTGAAATATTAGGCAAAAATGGAAAACTAAAACATTTTTTTCATATCTGCATATCAGAACAGCGATAAGGTGTACCATGCCACTCATGTTGTGCAGCGTGGCCTCCATACAGATGTAAAAGGTTGCAAACACAAAGAGAGAGGAATATCAGTTGATCATGTAATTAACATTCATCTTCTAGCAGGACGCAAGATGGAAGGCTAGTATTATTAAGAATAGACCCAATTACGGAGACTGACATCACTCGCGTGTCAAAGGTCTCGTGCCCCGTCGACTTAACCCTGCAGCCAGGGATATCCGCGACAGTGCTAGGGGTGTAAAAAGAAGCCTGGCTCCCAAAAAGCACAAGAAGACCACCTCTACCCAGCAACTTATTCGCTTGGTCAAGTTTCATGCTCTATCCTATTAGGCTCTCGTTAAATGTATAAATATTAATCCTTTGAAAAACATAGAATTACTTAAACGTCAACCCTATCTAGCGAGGTTTCACTATTAATTTTTGGAAGCCTAGATTACATACGTTTTGAAATTCTATCAAAATGCGCATACCACTACTTCTTTTTTGCTAATTTTACTCTTATTTACTCTTGTACTATACAGAGAAATAAAGAAACGACCAAGATTTTCATCACATTTGTGATATATACATTTCAGAAAAATATTGCTAACAGCCAGTAATGGGACCTACTATGCCCAATATTTACAAACAGAGCTACAAAATACGTCTGTCATACAGTGACCAGCACCAGAGTAGGAAAGTTTTGATAGTTATAGGCTCTTCGATGTCTGACGTAGTACAGCTGATTAATAAGAAATTACTCACAAAAGGAAAACTGTAATTTTCCTCATAGGTGTATGCTTTATGTTAATAAAATATACAAATACTGAAATGCAAAACTATAAATAATTTTAATTAACGTGCATTTACATAACAATGAATTACAATAAACTAACAACACTTTTCCCACTTTCAAATGAAAAGCGCAGTTTTTTATCCGACAACAAAGATCTTTCTCTACATTCGCAGAGAAAGATCGTTCTACATCAACTGAAACAAGCTGACAATGATTGAAACGATTCATTTCACGGTCAATATTTACAATTTTTGAGGTACAGTTATTTTATAAAACGTTAGCAATCTTGCAAAGAATGTTTGCTCAGCACATTTTTAACTTTTCGAATTTACCAATTAAACTGTGCAAATTATATATCATCTCTTATAAAGTTTATTTTCGTAAACGGTTTTTGCATCCAATGTCTACAGGGCTTCAACGACAACAGGAAATAAACTATAATTAGTTTTAATATAATATATGTTATGTTCAACGGAAACATTAATTAACAGAACTGTGATACATTTATTGCTGCAGAATTACCCGAATGAAATGGCTGAACCACTTTCTTCATAGACTGGAAATTCTCAGAATAATAAATGCAGACTTATAATCGCGATCCCCAACGAGTAATCAGTAACAATTGGAGATATAGGAGGACTTTGTTACTTGAATTCGGGAAGAGGATGCTCCGCCTGAAGAAATAATATTTTAACATTAGCTCTATGTCTATCGACGCAAGAAATTTGCGCACTCATTCCTTCAGCAGTCCTATGGTACATATATATTTATTATATTGAGATAATGCTCTTAAAATAATTTGCTAATTTTATCATACAAGTTGCAGCATCTGTAACAAATAGTAAAATAAATTTGTATACTTTACACAGGATGAATAAAGCATATTCAGAGCTCTTTTTAAAAGTTCGTATATTCAGGAATAATTACCGGCACCTTCTGAATTCAACTTAATTACAACCACATTGGCAACTTAAGGATCCAATTTCATCCATCAAAATACAAACGTTCTCATTTTAATTTTTAAAATCATCAGTTTAATTCATGTTTGTCATATGTACTTTGTACGCATATCTTCCGCAATATTAAACAGTCTGGAATGAGTGTTAAACTATATTTTTAAACATCTTCAAGCAGTCTACCATTATATAGTTTCCTAACAGTTGCAATGATAGTTTCGCACATTCCTCAAGTAACTGAGATTGACCAAACTGTGTAGAGAACTGTAGTTGTACCTGACTATCTATCCTTTTTTTTAATTTCAAGAGAGTTTATGTTTATTATTTTGTATGTGTTCCCCAACATTACATCTCATAGGTCCTCGCACTTTCATCAGACTAAAATATAGAGAAGCGCATTGTTAAGCACTCGCTCCGCACGAGAAACATAATTCTGTAATACATCATTTTATTTCTCTCCTGCTTTGGCATTCTGAAGGAAGCAGAACGAAAGTAATATTTTCTTGTGCTGCATTAACTTCTGAATGAACTGTACTCTTCAATAACTTTGCGCTGTCGGGCAAAGCTACGCTGAAGCGTTTTTTGTAAACATGATGCAGTACTATTGACTTTTAGCAATATTTTTCCCGAAGCCTAGCGATAAATAAAGTTAAACTAGTAATACTCAAAAATTCATCGAACATGCATGCGGCATAATGATTGGTAAAATGCATGATGTTTGTATCACAGGTATAAAGGAACAAAATTATATACTGCTTTGTATGTGAAAACAATAAAGTCATTCATTAATCAAACAACAGTAGTGTAATCATGTAATACAAAATATCCCCCAAACTTCTGCGAAGAGCAATGGCAAAACAGTAAAAAAATAAAACGTGGATTGAAGCTAATCTTGAACGGAATATTACGTTTATAATTAAGTCTTACACATTCACATTGCAACTATTTAAAGAAACATTCCTCATAATTTTATGCATAGGTTTACTTTATTTACACATTGCTTACAATTGCACTAGTTATGCATTCTAACTATAAAATTAATTGCTTCCAGGTTCGCGCACTTTGGCTACAAATATATCCATATTCGACCAATCAGTGTAATCCGTAAACAGATCCCAGCATGCCAATCGACCTGCCTTAAAATGTGTTTCTGGAAACAGATTTATTTTCAAATATTCCTATTGCGTATATTAGGCCAAAATATATACCCATCCCATTTCCTTCACAAAATGGGCAGATTCTCTTACCAGAATTATCTGTTATTTTTTAGCCTTCCAACCTCCCTGTCTAAACTAGGCTATTTCTGACCTTGCCTTTCTCCCTAGAAGGAGGATATATAGCTCTTTACTCCAGTTTAATTTATTTTCATTCAATAGGCCCAAGGAAACTTTCGTAATTGCGTATCATAATTAAAAATGTGTGGTAAACGAACCGTGCATAATTTATATATAATATGTAATAAAAATAAAAATAAAGTAACATTATTAACAATGTAACAAATTAACAGTAATAAAAAAGTAAAAAAGGATAATACACCAAGATAAAGTCACACATGAAATCGCTATATTTCGAACTCGTTGAGCTCTTCTATGGCAAGAAGACAAGTGACGGTGATAAAAGTAAATATTGAGTATCGAAGGTAACATTATGCATGGAAACAGATGAAACTAGAAATGAGAGTGAGGGGGAAAAAATTAATACGTAAGATTTAAACCAGGTGGTACACGAGCTTTATGTAAAAATATAGCTACCATTTCTGTATCTCTGAGTAAACTTTCAGAGCATTTTGTAGGTAACGCATCAATAAGTGTTAGATTAAAAGCATCATCAAAATCCAGTGAGATAAGGCATATTGGGCAACCGGCAAGGGAAACTTGGTTTTAACAGAACGTCTATGATTGTTCATACGTAGCGAAACAATAGTAGAAGTTAAACCAATATAAAATGCTTTGCAAAGCTTACAAGATAACATATATACGGCGTTCTTGGAAGAACAAGTAGCAAATGAAGAAATGTTAAATTCTCTAGACAAATTAGGGCTATTGAATGAATGGCACGGCATAATTAGCGCACAGGTTTTACATTTAGGGCGTTGGCAAAGGGAGGTGATAAATTCGGAGGAGATAGATTTCGGTGAAATATACTTTTAAGGCTAGGGGGTGTTCTAAAAGTAAGGCGAGGTACAACTTTAGAAAAATATTTTAAAGATGGGTGCAATATATATTTATAGCAATAGAGATACATCTACTACTACAACTACTACTACTACTACTACTACTACTACTACTACTACTACTACTACTACTACTACTACTACTACTACGACTACTACTACTACCACTACTTATTCTCTGTTTCTCTATGATTTTGTGTTCAGTACAAGTTTTGCTTTCCATTTCCATCAATCTTGATAATATTTTATAAAAGGCATATCGAGTTCCAGTCACCCATGCAAATGCATTTGTTCAACTATGTAATATGAAAAAGAGTGCATGCGATCTGATAAGCCGATATTTAGGTTGTGCGGACTATGTAATTCCTCAGTGGCACTTTCTGTGATGGCAACCGATTTGGCAAGTCTTCGTAATTTAGATCTGTTTATGTGTCCTAGAAATAATAATAATAAAATAATAAAATAATAATAATAACAATACGTATACAATTTTATCTCAGTCAAAGGTATATTGGTCTTTAGGTATTTTAAAATAGTAATTCGTTCCGAAGGCCTTAATGCGGTGATAGTTTTATGTTAAAGAATATGAGAGTAAATGTAATAGTGACGGCAATGATAGCGCAATGGCTGAAATGATACCTAATTTCAGCTAGATAGCAAAATGCCTCTTGTATGTAGCTGTCTATACAATAAAATTAATAGTGAACTTTGCCTATTAAAGCGCATAATTTTAATGTATTCAGCAGGAGAGAGATTAATATAATCTGACAGATTGAATGAAGTTTGGTTTATAATTGCGCGTATGTATCAATAGTTTTGTATTAATACTTTTATTGAATATGTATTGTTAGTTTTAATACCTTCCAATGTAGGTAACCTTTCTCAATGTTTTCGTAACCACGGGTAAACACATCAATAAGAATAAAATAACGAGATGGGAGTGATGCACAGCACAGCGTCATATTTATTAGAGGCATCCTTAATTGTTAATATAATACAAGGCTACGAGACCAAAATAGGTGCTAGTTTTAAACTATTTCTTCAAAAGAATGCATTGAATCTATTTCAAAATTGGTGAACAGTGTTAATAACATGCAGTTAAAGGTTATAGATATATGTAGATTAATTGTGTTTAACGCCCGTTTTTACTACTGTGGCACCACAGGTGGTGAACACTGATATTACATGAAATGAAATGATAAATTGGGAAAGGAGTTTTTAAGGAAGGAAACGTTCCAGGCCTAAGTTTATGGTACCTCCCCGGAATTTTCCAGTCATGATGACTGAGGAAAACCTGGAAAAAAACCTCAGTCAGAGAGGACGATCTTGGTGGGATTCCAACCCCAGACCTCCCGCTCACGAGTCCGCGCCTTAACGATCTCGGCCACCCGTGGCGGTTTATAGCTATATAATAATTATAATCATGCACTTAATAACGTTTACAAGGAAATCAAAATATGCATATCCTTTTAATATTTGGTCTCGACAACTATGAGTATTATAGTTTCAGTTTGCTCTGGTGCACTATTGATGCATGCTTCAGTTGTCTTATGCATGTGCGCGCGACTCCACCAGACTGAATTATGTTCTCAATGAGTCCTTTTATCTTATCCAATTTTCTCTACACCACCTTGCAAGCATTTTCGATTGAGCTCATATCCGATGAGTTTCCCGGCCAGAATAAGATAAAGCTGTTCTATTCTTGCAAGAACTGTTATTGATTTGAGGATATAGCGTGAATGTCATGAATATAAAAAACAAAGGATTATCAATTTGAGAACCACGCTCTAACTTCAGGCTAACTTCATGTTTTACTGCTCCTGCCGCATTGTTCTGTAACCCATGTACACCATAACTTTGGTGGGAAGTTTCACAGTGTGCACAACAAAATCATAATCATGCTTTTTATGGGAGGGCCTTCACACAATACCGCCACGGGTGGCCGAGGTCGTTAAGTCTCGGACTCGTGAGCGGAAGGGCTGGGTTCGAATACCGCCAGGACCGTCCTTCCTGACTGAGGTTTTTTCCAGGTTTTCCTCAGTCCTCATAAATGGCAAATGCCGGGGAGGTATCCTAAACTTAGGCCTGGAACGATTCCTTCCATAAAATCCTTTCCCAATATATCATTTCATCTCATTTATCACCAGTGTCCATCGCCTGTGGTGCCTCTGTAGCAAAAACGGGCGTTAAACACTATTCATTCATTCATGCCTTCACACAAAATGAGATTCGTTCACCAAGATTTTAAAATATATATTCTCACCATAAACAGTAGATATACAGCCCGTTATCTATTAAATGTCTCTAAAACACAATTATCACACTCTGTTATTAAAATTACAAATCCACAGCAAAAGCGTCTAAGAAATTCACTACATTTTCATGCATTCTGACAGAAAACCTTCCTCTCTACCGAAATTTGAAAATGTTTTTCCATATTTTCCTTGCTACATTTTTATTTATCTGAGTAGACGTCAACCAGCTTAAGCCCAATCAGCACACTTCATAGTCTATTCTAATTCTGCTTTAATCTTTTTTGTGTGAAAATATGTTTCGTTTTTGGTCTTGCAGTCTATTGCTTATAGGTTTGTTAGAAACCAACGTGCTCCAAGCTTGAATCCAGTTTCTTTAAATTCCACTGAAATATAGCATGCTTTCATACATATTCTTTTTAAAATTCGTTGTTGTAGCAGTAAACGTGTTATGTGACTTCTTTTGTTCATTCATATTTCCCTGGTTTCTTGTATTTGTTTAATAAGCTTTATGTTGAAGACTTGCTAAAGCAATATGTCGTGCAGAAGCTAGCCATAATTGCTTTCCTATTACAAAGAGTTAATGTGAATAGTTTACGCATCAAGAGATGTTAATCATATTAGCTTGGTAATAATGGTCAAGAAGTCATTTCTAGCATTTCTAGCATACAAAAAATGATACTATCTATAACATTTCTCTTGGTGTTGCAAAACTCTTCTCTAGCGGTGTCTTTACTTATATAAAAATCCTCGAACAAAGTCGTACCAAAATTTAGTTATAGACCATTTGCTTGCCACTGAATGTAAAATGCTGCAGTTGTTCACTAGAGGGCTCCTTCGAGTCACCCATTGCCTTCTTTCTTGTACGTCATTCGAGATTATGTAGGTGCTCGTATCGCATAATTCGAAATGACACTTTTCTTCAACAGCGGCATTTTCTAGTATACAATTATCACCAATGAATTTAGAGGTAGGTAAATGTCTTGTAACTGCTTTTGGTGCAGTTTTGTTTGTTATAACTGGAGCATTGAGTGACTAACCCGAGACTGCGGAGTTTTACAGAAATACGAGTATCACTCTAGATTTCAGATGTAAGTAAGTGGCCCATAACTAAATTGTTCGGCGGTTTTGTTTATTCGAACTCGAAGGATTTCCTCGATAGAAACATTTTGTCGTTAAAACATACATACCAACACATAACAATAACTGAAATGTTTCTGTGAAATTCTTATCCACAATTAACCTTCCTTTAGGTACACCTTATGAAGTTATTTCTCACAGCTTACTCTCACTAATCTACTTCTTTTCGTATATATCTTACATTTTAAAATTCAACAACTATTTTAAAAAATAAACGTGAGCCTAAAAGTATCAGTTTTATGGACATTAGACTTTATTTAACTTTATGAGCTATAAAACTATTAAAAGGCTTATATTTTTTATTATTCAGAAGGTACAATCTAAAACACTATCGAAAACATAGTACAAGTAAATTCTAAATTTCTGAGCAAGTAAAAACTAAAGTTTTAAGTTAAATTCAACAGTCTAACAAGGCATTGTGCTGTGAAGTGTTACTAAGAGCAATTAAATGCTATGTTTCTACTCTTTGCTAGCACTGGCTCGTGCTACTCATCATTTACTGCGATTACAGCTTTCACAGCAGCCTCTTCCACCCACCACAGCACTGCATTCGTAGGCAATGAAGCGAGTGGCACTGCTTTGACAAACAGACTCAAGTGGCAAGTATAAAAGAAGCAAGCCTCCGTGGCGAGAGAGGTTTGTAATGCAAAGGGTGCATTTGTCTGTTTGTGTCACTGACTTCTCCCCCGTGCCCCGACTCAGCGGGTCAAATCGAGTGAAAGAATCGCATTTGAAGCAACGTATTGTTCGCACAACCCTTCTCAATGAAGTGCACGTGTGGAAAGTGCCATTACTGTCACTCAGCTCTTGTTCACATCTTTTGATGACTGTTTTTCCAGCGATGTCATATATCACTGCACACTGTAAAACTGAACAGCAGGACACCTGCTTTTAATATTAATTTATTTGTAGTTATTTATGAGTTTGACTATTACGCTCATATTTAGGGTAATGGATTAAGTTGACTGAGTTTATTTATTTTTATTATAGAGGTCTGGAAACCGGAAATGCTTTAGTCATCTAATATTTGTCCTGTGGTCAGCACTTTTCTCTATTCGCCCCAGAAATTTGTTGGTTAGTTTTGGCTTTACACAAAATCATACACAGTGCAGTATGGAAATCCTATCTCTGTTTGGTTTGATACATGATGACTAACAACCTGTATCGTTTCAGTCGGACAGTTCTTGACCTCCGACTCTACACGTCGGTATCTTAACCCGAGATTTATAACTTGATTGTTAAAAAACTTCCGAATGGTATTTGATTCGCCTGCATCAAATTATACCTCATGAGATGGAGGAATGTCTGCTACTATAACCAATGAACGTCTTTGTCGCGGATATGAATTTGCCGAACTTTGAGACATCTCTGTAAACAGTGAGGATGCTCACTGATTAGTAGCGGATGAAAATATTTTATAGGTATATGAGTTACTTAATAAAATATAATCTGTTCATATAAACCAGTCTGCTTAATTTTAACAAGCAGTGAGCATATAATGTTATTTCTTTTAAAATTGGAAAATAGAATATTGAGATTATGGTTGATTGACTATTTCAGCATGCGTTTGCTTACTGGCGGTTTTTAATTTTAAGCCAGCAAAAAATCTTATGACATTTATTTATTTACCCAAAGATATTAGCAGAATTAAATTTACAATTTAACACATATAGAGCGGAAAAGAAGTCAGCAAACGTTTTCTTCGTGAGTTTTTCTCTTGAACTAAGGCTTTTGAATATTTGCAGAATTTGTTATTAAACGGAAGGTAAATAATACAATTGCACTCTTGCGTTTCTGATGTTTGGCATTGCCAGATATGCAGGAAAATCAATGACTTTTTACAATTCAGCTCAACTGTTCCGGATAGTTATGAAAATATTCTACCTGCCACTATACTTGAAAGATTTGCATCTGGTCATTTGTTAAATAATATGCAAACTATAGGCCAAAGCTTTGTATTTTTTAAATTATTATGATATCTCGGATCCCTGTTAGTGGAGGAAATGAATGCTCCTGAAGTGAACAGAACATGCATTCCTGTACTTTTATATGCTGACGATCTAATTCTTTTATCTCTAACTAGAGATAGTTTGCAGAAAGCCATTGACATTCAAGAGAATTATTGCCTGAAATGGAGTACAGTGGTTAATATTAACAAAACCAAAACAGTTACATTTAAAAATGGCTACGTATATGACAGAGATGAAAAATTGAACTACGTGGATAAGAAATAAAAATTTTTATTCTCTTTGGGAGTAACTTTAATATGAGCGGAAAATGGAATAAACGCTTATTTGTTATGAATTATAAAGCATGAAGTAAACTAGATAAGTTAACGTGTTCTGATTCGAGATCAAGATGTAGCGGTGTATACACTAGAGAGCATGTACAATGCTATGATTAAATCTATTCTGCTAAATTGAAGTGAAATATGGGGATGGGGAAGAGCTGAACATGTAAATGAAGTTCAAGTTGATCTTTGGAAAAGGGTTTTCGGTTTCTCCAAAGAATGTCAAAATATAGAGTCACAAGAAAGGTGGATTGCCATGAAATAATAGTAAAACAAGGACGGTGAAATGCTGGCTTAGACTAATGCAGGGAGACCAGTCCAGAATTCGCGCTAAATGCTATAGACATAAAATACAAAATATAACACCAACGGTTTGGAACATATAAGTTGAAGAGGACGCGAAGGAACTGGCCTGGGCTCAATATGGCAAAGAGATAATGAAAATAATACACATGCATGGAAGAATGTTAGCACAAAAGTAGAGGTAATCAATATGCAGGAAATTGAGGCAGAATGTAACACGAAAGTCTTCTTGAGCCTATCGCATGAAATGAAAGTAACCTGCAGTAAATAGGTATTTGTGCTCGTTCTAGGGAGAAAAACAATATCATGAATGGCCTGGTTTAGACTGGGAAGTTGGAAGGACCAAAAATAACGGATAGTTCTGATATAAATAAATAAAATCTGTATACGCCACCCTGGTACCTGGTTTCCTAAACCAGGACATGTATATCAAATTTCCATTTATTATTATTATAAATATACAATTCAATAATATTTTAATACATTAATTTACAGATTTTCCTAATAACTAGATTAAAATAATGTAATATAATAAAACAGTAAGGGAAAAAACTGAAAATAATTAAATTGAACCAAAATATAAATTTACTTAACTACTTCCCAAATTAGTCTTCCAAAATCTACAAAAATTACCAAATTAACAATTTAACAATATTACTGGGAGGCAGTAGGAATTATAGCTTGTATACAACTATTCTATCCTTTAAATTTATTCCATAACTATACAACTATACTACTACTAACCACTGGTTACCAGCGGTATGTACTGGTATCCAGTACTCGGCAGAACTTCTCTTAAATTAAACATTATACTTAATACTTAATTGTTTCAGATCTCCTTAATTTATTACAATCATAATAATATCCTTCTCTTTAACAACTTACTTCACTTAAATTTCATTTATCATTATTAATCTTTCCTACTCATTACATTTATTTGTCCCAACACTTGAGCTCATTAAACACTATCATCTCGCTTCCATAATATTACTCTCCATCTTTTCTTCCCAACCATTCCTTCTTCCATCTCGCTTGATCCTCCTGGTCCCCTGGTTGCACCATTTCTCGCTCTCTGCTCCTCCTCTACTGACACCACTTCTCCATCCTCCATCTCCTGCCGCGGGTCATTCCCATGTATCTCCAACACCCTTCCATCTTCTTCCCGGTGTCAAAACTCTTATAGGTATATTCTGTACATCAGGTTGTAAATCAAAATTATCCCTGTCTATTATATTTTTAGGTATTTTCATCTCCATATTCCCTTCTTCCTTACCTTTATCTTCTCCTTCTAATATTCTCTTCCTGTTGATTTAATTAAAGTTATCTTGTATATTTTCTATTCTTGTTAAGTTATTTGTGTTTGGGGGTTGTCTTTGCATACGTATGCGTTCTGATCTTCTTACCTCGTCCTCAGCGTTTTCATTACTTCTTATTATCTGCTCTTGTGGTATTACCTCTTCCCGTGCTAAGTTACTTATTTTGAATGCGCCTGTTCGAGGTATTTATATAGGCTCTTATATCTAAGTATATGTGCCACCTGATGGCCACTTAAAATTTCTCTTTCTTCTCTCACATGTTCTAAATAGCGTGTACATTCAAATAACACATGATCTGGGTTATCCTGTGTTTTGCAAAGTGTACATATATCGTCCTGTGTTCTATTAATTTTTTTCCAATAAGTTTTGTAAGGCCCGTGTTCTGTAAGGTATCATGCCTTTGGTAGGTTGTATAACTTTTAGTTTTAATCTCTCAAAAATGTTGTTAAATAAGCCAAAAGTTCTCCTGCCTGCCTCGGCATTTTCCCATTCGTGCTGCAATTGTTTTAATTTATGTTTTATTTCACTTAAGTTGTTGCAGTGACTGCCGATTATTAAACTTACTTTCTCCAAGTTGCCTTTCTTCAACCAATAAACAGGGCCACTTAATTTAATCAATAGGCCAATTGTCTATATTCCTGTTACTACTAAAAGGGTGAGGTGCTTAATGCCCCTGTAAATCTTATAACACCTTCCTTTGTGATCTTCTTAATAGAGTTTTTATTTGGGCATCCTTCATCCTCAGAGCCCAGACCCCTGCTGCATAAGTCATTATTGAAGCAAAAATGCTGGTGTGGTATGCTGTAATGACGTTTAATGGAATTTTAAAATTCAACTCAACTAATCTTGCTAATTTCATCACAACGTTTTCGGATTTTTTTTGTACGTATTCAGTATGTTTCTTAAAGTTTAGTTTCTCATCTAAGTAAATTCTCAAATATTTTGCTTCTTTTTGGCGTCTTATATTTTGGTTGTTGTATTTTATGCATGGATCTCTTTTGAGATTACCTTTCAAAAGCATGCAGCCTGATTTAATTGGAGCGACTTGGTGTTTTACTACACCAATTACTTAATTTATTAGTTAATTTTTATTAGAAATAAAACATCGTCAGCATACG